>AJFL01000373.1:0-12058 GCA_000467735.1 Rhytidhysteron rufulum CBS 306.38
TTAGTTGATACACCGAACTGATGCCAAGAGATCTCATTATAAGTTTCATGCATCAGCTACAAACTAGTCCAGACAGCTACAAAACGACTACTGTTTGGACCTAAGGCCATCTATCATGTATGTAATCCTCTATAGATCATCTACAATCAATCAAGTTGCCTATCATCTCTCTGCGTACCTGCCTGCTGCATAATTACTACGGAACTAGAACCCCTTACCACCATTACTCTCCTCCGAGCTCTAAGTATCAAGCCTGTCTTGGCCTCAGAACAAACTCCTGCGTAGCACTTGTCTTCAAATTTTCCCCTTTGACCATCCTCTCCGGCTTCTCAGACTGCCCATCTGGATAGTTAACCTCAAACCTGGTCAAAATTACCATAAGAAGCAGCTTGATCTGCGCACTTGCCCAAAACCTTCCTGGACAAGCAAATTTGCCGACGCCCCACCAGGGCTCGGTGGAGCTGATGGAAGCAAATTGATATCTATCAGAGTCGCCATCCCATTGACGCAACTTGAAGAAGCGGAGTCCGTCATAAGACAGTGAGTCTGGGTAAATGTTGGGGTCACGTTGCTGCGGGTAATGTGCCATGGAGATGTATGTATTTGTAGGGAGAGTGATGCCATTATGGAGGGTGACGGGAGCTGCGAGGCGGCGATTAAATGTCACTGAGAACGATTAATGGATATTCTGAATAGTGTGACCACTCACTTACTAAATCCGAGTGGATTCAACCTATGTGATTCTTTGATGCAGCTATCGGTTTTCTTCAGTTTGTTGAGTGTTGCCAGTGAGATGGTGCTGGTATCTTTCAGCGCTTCCTCCATTTCTTGCCTCACCATGACCATGTACTCAGGATGGGCACATAGCTCAAAAAACACATTTGTCGCGGCCTCTGCTGTTGTATGAATGGCGGCCATGTTAAGGAATAGCATGCGTTGAACAAGCTTGTCCGTTCCCGCGTCAGCACCTTTCGCGGATTCGATCAGCCATTGCATCATGTCTACATTTTTTGTGCCGTCTGAGGATCTCCTGGCATCGATGAGGGGCAAGAGGAGTCGCTTTGCAAGGGCAAATCGTGATTTGATCTGATGGTATGATTGGAGGAATGGCGCTATCACTGGGTGAAAGACACGGTAATGGGCTTTGAGGTCATTCGTTACTTTGGCCACACTACGGCTAGTATTTAGTGATGGGTCATGCTGCACCGCGGAAGCAGATAAACGTACTCCATTGTATAGCCTGTCGCGGTTGAAAGCCATTCAGCATTTCTGCAAAGCTCAGGGCCAACGAACACCCTAGCTGTTGCACTCGTGACAAGCTCAATCATTAAAGGAAATACCGGTAGAGAGGCGGAATCTACATGGCAGCGTTCAGTAGATGGGCATGCTGACAACACTGGTCACACCTACCTCCCACCTTCGTCGTCTTCTCCAGCTTCTCGTTGAGCGCGTAGCTGACCTCGTCAAACACTGGCTGAGCAAGCCGACCTTCTACGCGTCAGCAAGTGCATGTGGATACTAGTGTCCTACTTCTGATATCTCCTACCAATATTCTGCGATAGCTGTCCAGTACAGACTTCGAATTGCAGAGTACTCTCCTCCACTATGCTCATCCCAGTATAGGGTCCCGCATGCCGGATGGATGCAGAAAGACGAACGGTGGTGCGAGGAAGTGACATAAAGTCTTTCATGAACTGTGAAGAAACGATCACGCGGTCCATGTCCGTCGTCCAAAGAGAGTAAAGACCGTCTTTGTACTGCATGTTTCTTAGCACTAGGAACATGAAATATCAGCGAGGAAATAGTTTGAGTATTTACCTTCGCATACCCCTCTTCGATCAACTGCAAACTATTTTCGTAAAAGTAACTTCGCGATGTGTTGCCTAGCCATCCAGGCTTAGGACCGACACGAGGTATGTCCGGTTTTCGGGGGCGAACAAAAAGAGCGAAAGAAACGACCACAGCAACGATTGCGACAAAGATTGAAAGTACGGTGGTGATCATGCTGCTATTAGGAATCGATGTTGAAGTTGAATATTGGAATAATATTTGGCTATTGAGTTCGGGAGCGAGGAGATTTCATGATAGAGCACGGGGCGAGTGGAGTGATTGCGGAGTGGCACATTATATATTAAATCCCAGGCGTCACTGGAGCTAACCCACACTATCGGTAATAATGAGCCGGACTGCTTACATGACTGGGAAGCACGTGATATAAGCATGATTTGAAGGGTTACGTATCTGTACAACTTCAAAAGTGCCAAGATTCGTATAATTATACACTTGAAATGGCCCACTAAATGGGCGCTGTAAGATAGCTTCATCATGTATTTCAATTTACTCTCGTCCCCAATCCTCTCCGCAATATCCAGGTTCCCAAATTACCAAAGTTTTCGACGCTGCGAAAGGTTAGCTTAGTAACGTAGGGTTCAGATTTTGTTATACTCACTGAAAAGAAGCAAGCGCATATCAATGAAACGGCAGCAGCAGCACATATAACGAGATAGCTATGGGCGTCAACAAGAATTCGGACAGAATTTGAACGTGTACACCTACCAATCTGTTGAAGCATCCACTATAGCCTGGGTAACCTGACCCCTTGCAACATCCGTCAAACTATCGTCAGTAACATTGGAAATGTGCAAGATAAGCGCGCTGATCTGTTCAGCGGAGAATGTGGGTGCTATCTTGCGCACGCGAGACAGTGAGATATTCTGGAAGATAGCGCCACCGACGGCAAGTCCAAGGGTAGTTCCCGAGAGCTGAGCTGTATGAAATGTGAGACAAAATGGGCATTGAACGCTGGGTGGTGTGAAGCCTACCAATTAGCATAAGTGAGATGCTTTTGTGGATGTCGGACTTGGGCACCAAGCGTTGAGCCACAGCGAAGCCTGCCTGGCCAAAACAACCCGTGCCGACACCTGATAGAATCTCAAAAGCGTAGATAAATCGATTTGGTTTATCAAGTCGTATCTATGCTGCAAACCATCAGTAAATCAGCTTGGCAATTGTTTCTCAATTTGGTTTTCCTCACCGAGAAGAGCACCTGCGAGAATATTAAGGATGCTTCCTCCAATATACCATGCCTGGTAGAAGGTAAATCGGGGCATCAAATGGCCTCGAACAGCACTTGAAACAACCCAGAATACGATGAGGGGAAGAGTCTTGACTCCCGCCCCGACGGCAGAGTCGCCCTAAGACGATGATCAATACTGAGGTTTGGTACACAATGAGTGTAGACTTACTTTGCCAAGTTCAAAAAATATTGGGATGAAATAAAGTGGGATAGGGACGATAACCGCAACCATTACTTTTATGTATTAAACATGATGAGTCTAAGGAGTCATAGGAACTCACCTTGGCATAAAAAGCAGATTGCCATGTCCTTGGCCATCAGAAGATTCAAAGAAAAAACCCTGTGGTCGTCGTTCGTTGCAATGCAGAAGTGCTGCTGAGTGAAGAATGCTAGAAGAGCTGTGCCTGAGACAGTGATCAATGCAATAATACTGCCAGACGTCCATGCATATAGAGTACCGCCGAAGTTGATAACCATAATACCAGGTGCCAGCGTTGCCATGCTGAGGATGCTTCCCATCCAATCGATTCGTTGAAGCTTTGAAAGTAGTGGAGTATCAGGTTGTGGCCTGTAGGACGGGAGCAACAACAAGTATGCGAACGCGCAAACACCTATGATGACTACGTTGATATAGAAGCCCTGATGGATGATGAGCGAAATGCATCTCTTCCTTTGTGGTGGTGGAGTGGATTACCCATCGCCATGTCGCCGGGCTTCCCGCAAAAGCCCCACCAATCAAAGGGCCTATCACAGAGCCAAATCCCCACACCAAGGCACTATATATTCCTTAGTCGAAGCGGGATTCAACATACTAGCTAGTTGTACTTACAGATACCCCATATATTCCGAAGTTTCTTTGGGAGTGGTGTAGACCGATATCAATGTAAGTGCACCTAGATACATCCCCGTGCCCTGGTACAAGTATTATATATAGTACCAGAAAGGTGATCTACAAAGGGAAGTACTTACTCCTACGCCTCCAATTACGCGGCCAATGATTAGGGTGGAAATATTAGGAGCAGCTCCGGAGATCGTAGATCCAACAAGAAAGAAGATTGAATACTGGTGCATCTATCAGCGCTGGAAGCCAGGCTTGTATCGATCCTCTCACTGCAATGTATAGATACTTTGCGTTGAAGGCACCATAAAATTTACCGCTAAGCAAAGCGGTCGCAGTTACACTCATCAAGAACCTGTATAGAGAATCAACAGTTTGGCATTGTTTACCATGGACTAGAACTTCGTACCCTACAGAGATCCATGGCAACTTCTCAATATGACCAAATTCGTGGACGATAACCTACAAAAGAGATGACATTGCTTTAGCATTTAATATACGTTCAGCTACACACAATACTTACTGGCTGGACGACGGCGATGATTGTATTATCGATCGCGTAGAGAAGCAGGTTGGACAATATAGTTATCACGATGCATGCCCACTATTTCACAGGCCTTCGTTAGCTATTTCGCGCCTGATAAGAGCCAGGCACAGATGAATGACCTTTGTTCCACGTATCTGCCGCTCCTGTGCTGGTCCATGAGGAGGTATGGTCAAACTACCATCTTCTTTCTCTTGCGCTGGACCATTGTTGATGTTGACGTCGGGTGGTGAAGACACGTTCGATTGACCAAGAATTCATAACCGAATTCGATATTGTAAATCCACGAGCTGGCTAGTCATAAGTAGAGTGGCATGTACGTTGCCTTGCCCCATCAGCTGGGGAAAACCAGGGTTGGGGGAATGCAACTCCGTTCTGACAGTGACACAGCACCGGATAAATAACCCATGCAGTGCACCGCCAAGTTCATTCCCGGGCATGCTGACCCTGGTGTATGCACATTGAATATTGAAAATTACGCAGTATAATCCCCGAGGCACACAATCACATTGGGGCGGCTGCTAATTCGAGATGTGGAAGACATAGCGCATGATTGACCCCGGCTCGATATACACTGGCACTGATACCTTACTGCAGCGAAACGTCAATATGACTTCAAGCCCGTCTCAGAGTGTCGTTGATCTCAACCCTTCGCTTCGAGTATTACACTATTCATAAGTGGGTGTACGAGATAACTAAGCAGTAGTAGAAGCGCCCAGCTACATAAGCTGAAGAACACGGTGTCGGAACATTATGAATCGTGCTAACAGTGGACGGATAAATAGATCGTGCGTTGAATCAATTAACTTCAAAGCTATCGGCGTAGATCCATGTTAAGGACATGATGAATAAATAACGCCCGTGTGGACATTCATAGCCACCTTACATAGTGATCATTCAAGATGACTTGGAACCAAACTCTAAATTACATTGAGAAAACCAACCATATAACCCAAAGCTTTGAACATTACATTCTGATCTCATCCATTGTTTTCACGATATCTTATATTCTATTTCACTGTCGCAGCACTGGGAATGCCGCCTTTGATGCACCTATAGTTGGTCCGAAATGGGCTTGGTTAGCCAGAGTGCGGTATTTGACTAACGCTATGGAACCGCTCCAGGAAGGTTATCAAAAAGTAAGTTGGGGATGGTACGAAAGTACGTAACAAATACCTAACCCGTGGCAGTACAAAGATGAATTCTTCAAGATCAATGGAAACGATATGCTAGTCGTGCCTAATAAGTACGTTGATGAACTCAGACGGATCCCGGAAGAGAAGCTCAGCTCGATGGTTGCCAACGTCGAAGTGAGTGCGCTGAGCTGAACCTTTATCGATTAACCGGGTGGAGGCCCCTAACGTGAAACTAGAACTTCCAAGGAAGCTATTCAACTATTGATATTCTCCTCCGAGGAAACCTCCATACGCATGCTATCCAAACCAAACTCACCCCAAGGCTTGGTATCTTCGTGCCTCTGATCTGCGAAGAGCTGAATAATGCAATGAAAAAAGAGTTGCCATCTTGCAGAGGTACGCGCCCAAGAACACTCTCTTCACCAACATGATTGATACTAACATATGTATGAAATGCGCAAGGAGAATGGACGTCCATTTCGGCATTTGTTACACTCACTACGCTAGTCGTACACGAATTTGCGCGCATATCTGTGTCGCCACTCCAAAAGGACCCCCGATGGCTAGAGATTCAGAGGCGATATCCTGAAAATGTATTTCGTGTCGCTATTCAGATGCGCGTTATACCGTCCGGGTTCAAACGTATCGCATCTTGGTTGCTCCCATCCACATGGGCCGTTTACTTCAATTTGCGCAATGCGAAATCACTTGTAGCGCCTATCGTGAGAGAGCGACGAGCCAGAGAGGCTCAGAACGGGAACTACGAGAAACCCAATGACTTTCTGCAATGGCTTATGGACGAAGCATGGAATAAGAGGGATGGAGAAGCGGAAGCTTTGGTACATCGGTTGCTAGTCCTTGCGTTGGCCTCGGTGCACACAACATCAATGACCGCTGTTCAGACCCTCTTCGATCTTCTTGCACGACCAGAGTATATCGAGCCTTTACGGGAAGAGATTATTCTTGCACTCCGTGAAGAGGGTGGGTGGAAGAAGACGACACTGACGAAGATGCGACGACTGGATAGCTTCATGAAAGAGTCACAAAGGCTGAACGGACCCAGCTTAAGTAAGGATATCGCTCCTATATGATACTTCACCGATATGGATCTCACTAACACTATGCCAGTTGGCTTCAAACGGGGCGTCATAGAGCCGCTCACGCTGTCAGATGGAACGGTACTACCCAAAGGCGTACACCTTGTCCTACCCGTTGTCCCAATCTCCTTGGACTCTGTTAGTCCAGACCCAGAGAAATTTGATGGATTTCGCTTCTACCGTGAAAGGCAAAAATCAGGGCATGCAAACCTTCATCAATTTGCTATGACCGATAAGACGAATATGCACTTTGGCCATGGAAGGTATTCCTGTCCTGGACGATTCTTCGCGACCCATTCGATTAAGATTCTCATTGCAAACCTTCTCCTCAACTATGATATGAAGTTCCCCGATGGAGTTGGTAGGCCGTCAAACTTTTGCGCCCATGAGTACGTTTTCCCAAATCCGCAGACACATATTATGATTCGAAGGAGAGATGTGCCATTGTACCCTTAAATAAAGTTCGTTAGGAAACTATAAAGTCGCACATAGTACATTAAGGTTTCAGTTGTAACGCCAGTCACATCTATAAAAAAACAATCAAGAGACAGGAATGTGCTCTAATCGGTGTTGCACTATTATTCCCGGTGCTACGCCGTAATACGCGCAAACACTGAGCGCCAGATGAAACTGGATCGCTAAATGACTGCATGCTTACTTGGCCACTATCAGCCACGGATGGGAAGAAAACAACCCTGCTAACACCAAAACGAGCGCGATCGGTGAAGGCAAACATGCATATATGAATCCGAGGGTGGAGCCATGAATTAAATTAAAACAACAACGATCCATGTCCTATCGCCTGCAACATCTGCTATCGGTGAGAGATTAGTGATTTCCGTTTTTTTATTTCCTTCTGGTTCTTTCCCCATATTTGCTTTTTACCGCTCTCTTTCATTTTTCAATTCCATACCAATCACTCCAAGAGGATCTCAATCATGCTTCTGCTCCCCAGAGAAGGTGCAAAATATGCCCCCCCTCCACCAGGGGTAACGCCAGATTACGCGCACCCAGAGAGTAATGGATATATGTACATGGCTGGGACTCTCACGACGTTGGCTGTGGCGTTCCTTGCGTTGCTCATACGCCTGGGGACCAAATTTCACTCCCAAAGAAGGAAGATACAGTGGGATGACAGTAAGCTTTGCTTCCTTGGTGCAGTCTCCCACCGCTAATTCCGTAGTCCTAATCGCACTCGCTTTCGTGAGTCCCACGCTATATTTGCCAAGGGGGGAGTTTACCAGCCCTAACATGATACCTATTCGATTAGCTGTTCTCAGTCGCTCGAACCGTCTGCTTTGCAGTTGGTATGAATTACCTACTATTCTTGTTTGGCATTGTCACTGATGAGTCAACATCGCAGACATCTATCACTACGGACTTGCACATCACGTCTGGGATCTCCCGCTCCCATTCCCACGTAATACCTGGCTCGTAAGCCAATCTTCCATATATCTCCTAGCATGACATCAAGCTTACACCATACTAGCTCCACCGCATCGCCGACATCCTTTGGCCTCCCGGAATTCTCTGCGCGAAGATTTCTATCCTCCTAACCTACCTTCACATATTCGGGCATTACAGGCGGTTTAAATACACTTGCTGGGCGTTGATGGGGTTCAACATTGCGTATCTGGGGGCAACAACTCTAGTCCACATATTCTGGTGTCAGCCGGTCGGTGCAGCCTACGGGATCAAGAAGCCAGGTCAGACGTCTGAGTGTATTGATGGATACAGAACGGATCTAGCGACTGGAGCGTTGAATCTCCTAACCGACACGCTCATTTTGCTGATGCCGATGCCAATGCTGTATAATCTTCGACTGTCGCGAGGCAGGAAGTTGGGCGTTGCCGGCGTATTCAGCATCGGTGCTGTGTAAGGCTGTTCGCTCCCTTTCATTCGTCTATATTAATATCTGATTCGCACCTATGGTTTAGCACTGTTGCGGCCACCATTGCCCGAGAGGTGGAGATTGCAACCAAGCTGAAAGGCTCAGCAAGCGATCAAACCTGGATCGTCATGTACGAAGCAGTTTGGATGTAAGAAAGAAGCAGTCTCGCAATGATGAACATCAAAGGTTTTACTAACGAACGCACCTAGATCGGTGGAACTAAACACTGCAATTGCGGGGGCATGTTTACTGCTCTGCCAGCCCTTCTTTCGCTATGCTCTCTTGGAGAGTAGACTCGGGCAATCGCTTCAGTCGTTACTTCGCTCAGCTCGCGATTCTGCTTCACAGACAAGTCGTGGGTCCTCCGAGCAGCATGAGTCCAAGCCAGCTGTCGGAGGCGGGAGAGTGACAATTCTATGAGCTTACTCGGTAGGCTCTTGGATACCCTTTGAGGTTGAAATGGTTAACATATTTAGGGTATGCCAAGGGGGATAAGGATGTGAATAGTCTTCTTACTGAAGGCCCCATCCCCAAAGCGGTTCTTCGCGAGCACCGTCAAATTTGAGGAATTTCGACTAACTGGCCTTGGTTCTATACGTTAGTCTACAACTTGACACTGTCATGAAGTTCGATGAAGATGCGGGATTGGGCTTGAAATGCCCTTCTTTGATAAGGGTTATGTCACTCATTACACTGCATAAAAGCTGTTCGGTGTTTTCGTTTGTACTTGCTCATGATGACGTAAATAATCATAATATTTCGACCACAATGCGTATAGATGCAGTGTTATCAGGGCCAACGCATTTGGTCGTTCACAATATGTTGATTGCAGCTCTAGCAACCCTTGGCAGGGCTGCCTTCACGGGTCTTCCACACCGAGGAATTGAATTTCGCAGATTCTACCAGATACAGAATTTCCAAGCCGGATGTGCATCAGCTAAATTCAAGTTGGGTTTTCATGAGGGCGGCACAGGAAGGCAGCTGTTCAGTTGTGCCACATCACCTCCCCCCTTCCATGTCAGGCGGGGGATCGTTCCCCCGTCACTTCATGCATTAAATAGAATTCAGTGCAGCGGCAACAAACAACACGATTGCCCCCAATCGGTCAGAATGATCAGGGATTACCAAAAGATCGCCATTGTCTCGGGAATTAATGAGCGAATGAATTTACACGTCACATATCCTCTGCCGTCGAAGAGTCGCCGACCTTTGCTGACTCTGTGCACGTCGAACATCTTGCACGAATGACAGCATCTTAAAAGGCACCATCCTCACCTGTAATCTGTAGCCGACGATGGATCTCCTGACCATTGCATTGGGAGGTGCAATGATTCTCGTGGTGGTAAGTGTTGCTTCCACCTATCTAGCTTGTCTATTGACTGACGCGCAGAACAACAGCACAGCCTAGCCACGGCAACATACAACCTCTGGTTGCATCCGCTTTCCAAATACCCCGGCCCCACACTGTGGGCGATGAGCAGACTGCCGTATGCGATTTCACTTGCGACTGGAAACCTGGTGCACGATACATGGGCGATCCACGAGAGGTACGGAAAGGTAGTGCGATTAGCTCCAAATGAACTCTCCTTCATTGATAAAGACGCCTGGCACGATATTTATGGCTCCCGTGGGCGAGGGCACGCCGAGTTTGTGAAGAATCCTGCTTGGATCAGGCCAGCGCCCAACGGAGCATGGTCAATCCTGGATGCACCTGAGGATGTGCATACACGACAGCGGAAGATCCTGAATTACTCCTTCTCGGGCACGGCGCTCAGGAAGCAGGAGGAATATGTACAGAAGTATACTTCTTTGCTTGTGCAACGGGCCAGTGAACGAGGTGTCCTGGATCTGAAGGACTGGTATGCATTCACTGCATTTGACATCACAGCAAGTCACCCCTCACATTCCCTACACCTCTGCATGATAAGGCTAACGAGTTGATATTGAAGGGGGACCTTACTTTTGGGAAATCTTTTCGCTGCCTTGAAAAGGGAAAATACCATCGCTGGGTGGCGTATTTGTTCGCGCATCTCAAAGCCTCATGCTTACTGGCAAGCATTACCTTTTACCCATACCTCATGAACATTCTATGGCTGCTTCTCCCTCGTGCATCGTTCAACGAGCGGCTGTATCACTTCAAGAAAAGCGTGCAATGGGTTCATAAACGGATGGGAGCCCAGACGGACCGCGAGGACTTCCTCTCCTACGTCCTAGAGAATAACACGGGGAATACGATGACACTGTCAGAAATCGAGGCCACATCTGGCACGCTCGTGATAGCCGGATCCGAAACATCGTCAACTGTCCTCACTTCCACAACATTGAATCTACTTCTCCAGCCTGACAAACTGGAAAAGCTCACACAGGAAATACGCAGCACTTTTAAAAGCGAAAGCGACATTACCGCCACATCCCTTACTCGTCTTCCCTACCTCGCCGCCGTCTTTCAAGAGAACTTTCGCTACACACCCCCGGTTCCATGTTCGATACCACGAATCGTTCCCGGCGGCGGAGATACCATAGCTGGATCATTCTTCCCCGGAGGAGTGAGTTTGTCTACAGCCAGCTATCTACTTATTGGACCAACTAACTAACTCCAGTAGACTTTCGTTGGCCTTCCCCAACTCCCCGCCTACCGCTCCCCAAGGCACTTCGCTTTCCCCAATGCATTCATTCCTGAACGCTGGCTTCCTCCTTCTTCTCCGCTCTTTAAATGTACAGCTTCTGACCCTCCTTATTCCTCAACCACGTTCGAAAATGACTGCCGTGCTGTTGTCCAACCCTTCTCTGTCGGTCCGAGGCAATGCATCGCGCAGGCGCTGGGACGACTGGAAATCGGCATTGTACTTGCACAATTGCTATGGAACTTCGATTTGGAGTTCGCGGAAAATGACACGGCGAGGAAGGTGTGGAAGGGCGGATGGGTGGGCCAAAAGACGTACGGACTGTGGGTTAAGAGAGGTTTGAGGGTTCGGCTTGTGCCTATACAAAGATAATTAGTGTAGTGAATAGCAAAACTGGCGACTGTTTCAAATGAAGAAGAAGAAGTATCTAACTGGTTTTATTGCTCATGAGCTCGAGTGTGGTTGAGGAGACAAATTGATTTAGGAGGCAGCAAGAATACCCATGTATTACACCAGTGCTTAGCTTTAGTGAAGGGCTTTTATCCTTCGTATAATGCGAGAAGTCCAATCAAGTGGTTGTGTACGTCGAAGGGAATCACGGGATACAAACATGGGGAAAGATTGAGAGCACAGCAGCATTGGCCACTATTATTAATAAGTGTAAGATTGATCTGTGGCGTTTCCTTATTCTCTAGTCTTGTTGCTGCTTCAGCAAGCTTATAAGCCTTCTTATTCCCTGGAATTTCTATGTAGCCTCGGATCCAGTATAGGGTGACATTCTTTAACCACAGCTTCTTGATAATCTCTGCAACCACTTCTTGGCAGGCGCTAGCCCTCCGGCTCTGCACTGAT
>AJFL01000374.1:0-28938 GCA_000467735.1 Rhytidhysteron rufulum CBS 306.38
TGTACTTGTAATCCGGATACATTGCTTTATGTTCCTCTCGAGCTCTGTCCGCTTTGGCTTTGTATTCCTCGCGGAGGGGTTTGGATCTTCCATTCCTCGGAGCACCTCTTCGAGATATGTGGGATGTGGTTTGGAGATATGGTGGACTGTCCATCAATTCGGGAGTGGATGGATGGAGTGATAAGGATATCATATCCAAGCTTCCTCCACTCACTCACTCATCCCTCTCAACCCCCAAAACATCATTAACCCCAACATACCTCTTCACCAAAACCGCCCCACTCGGCCTCAACTTCCTATAATACCCCTCCTCCCTCCCCACCTCCTTAAACCCACGTTTCTGATACCAAGCCAAAGCCCCCTCGTTACTCTCCCATACATGCGCCGTCACACATTTCACAGCATATTTCTCTATTGCCGTGAGTTGCACTCTCAGTAGTAAATGTGCCGCGATACCTAAAGAGCGGTAGGGTGGGAGGAGCGAGAGTGTTGAGATATAGAGCGTGTTTTCGGCGAGTAGACGACATCGGATTGCGCCTATGAGGTGCGGGTTTGAGGGGGAGGGGGATGAATCGGTGGAGGTGGTGGTGGAAGCGGGTGGAACGTCGTACCAGAGGGCTACGAGGGTTATATCGGCAACGACGCTATCTTCGATTGTTTCTTTGTAGAAAGATGAGGGATAGGCTATCGGTAGCATGAGGCTGTTCAAACGCTTGAATCCGGGGAGGAGGTCCTTGGTTAAGCGGACGAGGTGAACGTTTGGAGGGAGAGAGGGAAGCGTCGATATTGCGAAGGTGGGTTCTTTGGTGTCTGAGGGTGAGGTCTGTGTGGTGAGAGGACTAGATGTTGATATAGCGGGCGTATACGCGGACGTCGCGTCACGCTTTACAGGAGAAGTGAGAGACGAAGAAATATCATCCTCCGACTTCTTCACAGAAGAAGTAGAAAGCGATGTAGATGGAGGTGGAGGAGGAGCCTTAACCGAAGCCGGCTTCCTCAGCCAAGCCATCAACGAAGTCTGCGCCATGACCTTTACCCTCTCACTCTCACTCACTCTCTTCCCCCAGATATCCAAGGGAGGGAGAAGAGAAAGGGTTCAAGTTCAAGTCCAAGTTCGGGTGAAGTTCGTTAGAACAAACAACCCCCTTGGGTTATTTAGCGGCGGGAGGCTTAGTCAGCGTCAGCCCATCAGAAAATCCAAGCTAGGGCAGGGACCACCACACCCACCAGGGCAGACGGAAGGTGCGGTGCCAAGCATCGACCTCAACTTTCAGGTTCCAGGTCGTTTGCATTGAAACATTGCGCCGAACCTACGACATTCCATCCTCTCACTCAATTCGCAATCCCCCGTTGCAGAAGAACACAAGCCATCACGACGAATAATGGGGAACGGAAATTCGAAGCCGGATTCGGCGGTCACGCAGCATGTATTCTCTGCGTAAGTTTTGTTTTCGATTGTTGGAGAGGAGGGACATATGCTTTCTTCTTCATTCAATTCCCAATTTCACTACTATCTTTGGAAATACAAATAGCTAATTATAAACCCTCACCAGTGAAACCCCCGTCAGATTCTCAACAGAATTAGTCGAGAAACTCCAGAACAACCCCGAGGTACACCATCACCCCAATAACCCATATCCCACCCACCCCTCCTCCCAAACCCAACAATCAATCAATCAACCAAACAACCCCCATCCCAACCCACTAACACCCACCCCTTACAGACCGATTCCACCCGCCAAAAAACCACCGAACTCAACTTCCAAACCCGTCTCACTTCGGAACTCGAAAAACTAAACACACAATCGCACTCACAACTCCTCTCCCTCGCCACAGAAATAACCTCGGAGCCCCTGGAATCCACCCCCTCCATCACCGAGAAACTAGGCGACGCAGTAAGCACCACCACCACGCTGGCCGAGAAGCAAAAGCAAAAGGATATGAGCCGCGAGTTTGTAAGCAAGGAAATCGAGTCTCTGAAGAAGAAATTGGAGAATCGGAAGAGGATTGAGGAGGCGGGTGAGGGTGTCACGAAGGCGAAGGAGGAGGTTGTTAATTGTTTGAGGTTGAATGATAGACGGCCACTGGATTGTTGGCAGGAGATTGAGGCGTTTAAGAATGAGGTTGGGAGGTTGGAGAGGCAGTTTGTGGAGAAGACTGTTAGGTGAATTTTTGATGGTGGGAGGGTTGAGGGGTAGGGAGATGATGGGTTTGGTGATGATGATCGGATGGGTGGTTTGTTAGGGGTGTAAAATAGAGTATGATATTTGTATTCCCTAGAGCTATGACAATTCTTTTTCGGGTTTCTTATTTCATTGAGGCTGGGTTCCTATATTTTAGTGACGGAATTTGGGGTACAGCTATTTTCAATTTGGTTTGATTGTTAAGTGTACCGTTCTCCTAATATCGTATCCTAATCCACATCAACCCCAAGCTATTGAAATCCTCAAAATTCAATCATCCTAACAAGAAAGCTTACATTTTCTACAGCGTAAACCATAGATCCAATTACAGCAGTAACAAATTCAATTCTATCAATTTATAAGACATAACAATCATCATCTTATCAAAGCATTGTCCCGATCATCCCCATAAATCCATATAAACAAGGTAGAGTAAAAGTTAAAGACCGAAGGACAAATACCACCAACATGCAAAGTGAAGAAAATCATAGTCATACCTGGCTCATGCATCCTTCTAGATCATACATCGTAATTTAGGCTGCCGTAACTCATTTCGAAATCATTCATGATAGGAAGTATTCGGAAAGAAAGTAAGTAGAGAAATGGTAGGAATTCAATCCTCGACTCGATGTTCCTACACCTATCACTCTCACTAAACCTAGAAGCTATCCCTTGATCGAGACCTCCTTCTAGAACTCTCTCTTCGTCTCCTGGCTTGTCGGTCGTCAGAATCGTAATCATCGTAACTGTCATAAGAATCATTGTCGCGATGATGGCGACGTTCTCGATCTTCAGTCTTATCGCGTCGGCTTCGCTCTCTCTTTTCACTCCCATCTCGATCTCCGCCTCGACTTTTAGAACGTGCTGATCTCCGCCTATAAGGAAAAGGAAACATCAGTACAAGACCCCTAATGAAATTCTTATGTTCTTATCGAACAATCTCAATCCACGACTACAGCACATCAACACTTCTACACCAATCACTTACTTCTCATGTCTCTTCTCCAATTCCCTCGCGCCTAGACCGCCCAATGCAACTCCTAGAATGGTACTTAGCGTTCCCTTGCCATAATGATTACCCGCAAAGCCTCCAGCAATCGCACCTGCAGTCGAAGCCATCAAGCTCTTGTCTTCCTCGTCTAGATCCAGTTTCCCGAACCTATCATGAAATGACTCAGTCATGCGGCTACGACTGCGGCCACCACCTACTGACTTGGCACGATGATGGTGTTTGTCCTTCTTGTGGCGGCGACCAGAAGTGCTGCCGTGACGGCTAAGCGGTTCATCATAGAATGCTGGCTGACCAGGGTAATGATATGGCACAATGCTTGGCTGGGAATTGGACCGCTGTCGGTGAAATGGAGGGGGTGTTGCGACAGTTGCCGGTGCTATATAGCCAGCAGGTTGAACAGCTGGTGCGTATTCGGCAGGATTGTAGACAGGGTACGCTGCTGCTGGCGTAGGGGCATATCCGCCTGGTGGAGGAGCACGCGTAGCGGCTACGGTGGGAGACGGTGCGTATCCCGTAGCAGGTGTATATTTAGCTGCCGACGAGGATTGGACTGTCGCAGAACGCGTTGGAGATGGCGTATATGGCTGGGTCGAGTTAGAATCGGTTCGATGTAACCAAGTCGCAAGAGGCGGATCGTAAGAAGGAAAGAAAGCTGTTGAAAGCGGCGAGGTACGAGATGAAATTCCGTTCAGAGTAGGAGACTTGCTAGAGAGGAGAGGGGGCGAAGAAGGAGAACTCGAGGAGAAGGATGTATTTACCTGAGCGGGATACTGATATTCGGGTCTGACCGACAAGTCTCGACGGTCATAGTATTCATTTGCTACCGCTGCCCCAGTTGCAGCGGCGGCAGGAGCGTAGTCTGCTGGATTGTAGGGGCGATACTCATCACCAGGTGGAGGCGGGAAATATGGTTCGCCGCGGTCATCCATGTCTCGTCGGCTACGTCTCTCTCGACGTTTGTCTCTGCCTCTCCCGTAATCGTAATCACGGTCCGGACTCCAACTCGGGCTTCTGCCGACACTCTTTGTCCGATGCGATCGCCGGTGCCTACGATCGGCTTCCCAGTCGCTGCCGTCGTAAGCGCTGTAGTCGGAGTGATCGGTTGGTGGTGACCGGGCCCGGTTAGAATGACGTCGGTCGCGGTTAGAGTCACGGTCGTAATCGCGGTCGTCGTTGTACCTCCCTTCGCTTCTGTATCTTTGCCTGTTGTCCCTGTCCCTGTCCCTGTCCCTCTCTCCTTCGATCTGCTTCTGTCTCAGTTTCCTGCGATTGGTTCTGGTCTGTTTTCGCTCATGGGGAGTAAAGTAGCCGCCGGGAATTGCTTCGAAGAGACGATCAGGAATCTTCTCGGCACCGAAGGCGAGGGCGTTAAAAGCCAGACCGGCCATGGTTGGGCAGAGACGGAGTGTAACGACAATAAACCTGTTCGCAGCGCAGGCGCAGGCGTATCGGATTGACGTAGGGCTGGGACTGCGATGGAGTGGTTTGATTGGCGAGGAGGCAGCCTTGCAAGCAGAGGCGAGATGGTGGAGGTGGGAGCTAGGATCTAGTTGGTGGACAGATTGCAAATGGAGATTGGTGGTGGAGTCGGAGGCGCAACTTGGTCATAAAGATGGAGAGGTTGTGATGGGCAAGAAGAGAAATGGTGGGAGTGTGGGAGTGTTTGGGGGGCACGAGGAAGAGGGAGGCAGAGCTCAGGAGGATGTTTTTAAGGTTTGAAGTGAAAACCCGTGCGAGGAAGGAGGCCGCGGTCGCAGTGACCATCGTCCTGGCCGCGCCGGCCTGCGATAGGTAAAAACCGTGAGCTGGCAAAATGTAGGGCATCACGAGCGGAATGACATCATCCCAGCCCACGACCCGACCCCCGCGCACTCTCACCGCCCGAGGACGACTCGCCGAGAGCCAGAGCCGCAGGGCAGAACGCCGTCACGATGTTCTTCATCGTCGTGTCCCCTGGGCCATTTGCCCACCCCCATTGCTTGATCGCAATCGCGATGCCCCAATACCCGCTGCAGTTCCCCTCTGCCCTCCGTGCCACGGCAGGCGATGGAGGAGAAGAACTCCGGGGGTGGATGGCACGGAGAGACCCAAGGCGTCGTCACATCTGGCAGATTCCCCCAGCTTTTGACACGCAACTGTCATGGTGGAACGCCAATGGGCCCCTGCTGATTCTCGACCCATCCACCCATCACCCGACTGCCGGCATCGTGGCATTGCCCGGCCCAGGCTCGATTGGATAGAGAGAAAAAGCAAGGCGCCCATCGCCCATCGCCCATTACCCCGAATTTCCCTCTGTCTCCAGCCACTCCCGTCGCTAGTTCGTCTTTCCCCATAGTCGCCGCCATGGCATTTCGCACCATCCCACCATCGCCATCCTTCTTATTGTTTGAGCTATGTGCCACGGGCTTGTCTGGACTATATGCTTGATGACGCACTTCCTCACCCCCAGCCCACGGACATCACTCTACACATCATCCAATAAAGGTAAAATGTAGTCTAGCAGCATCATCCATCAATGGGGCATAATTGGGTGGGTTTTTGGAGTAGGAAGAGATACGCACTCCCTCTGCCGACTCCCCCAATCGACACTCCAACCATTGTCCTGCCGTTTAGCCACCGTTACAGAGGAACACTCGTACGTGGCGAGAGGCACGGAAACGCATGGGCTATCATGCTCCTCATGATCAGGCGTCTTCGTTCCTACAATGATATTCCGAGCAGCCATCTGTCGCACCCAATGCTTAATATAGGGCCCTCGTCCATACATTGGCAGTCTACTGGGGAATGCATTAGCAATCGCTTCAGAATCCATCGTCAGTTTTCAACAGTTTTACCAAGGTCCTTCCTAGATAGGAAGTAGTCTAAGGCATTCAAACAAGGATTCAGGCAAGCGTATACATAATATGTTCGAAATGCATTAGCAACATATTCAATAATGCATTAGCAGTATTCGACACTTTT
Source organism: Rhytidhysteron rufulum CBS 306.38 (assembly GCA_000467735.1). Lineage (NCBI taxonomy): Eukaryota > Fungi > Ascomycota > Dothideomycetes > Hysteriales > Hysteriaceae > Rhytidhysteron > Rhytidhysteron rufulum. Next base: position 6,157 of record AJFL01000374.1, read on the forward strand.
AACCTATTTCCTTCCTAAATAGGAATTATCTAAAATGCGCCCCTAAGGGAATGCTTGTTTACGCATGGCATTGAATCCTTAATGCACACCAGAGGAATACTATCTATAGTACAACATGATTCTCTATGCAGCCTCCACAATTGCTTCAGATAATGTACATACATAGGAGAGTAGATGCGCCACAGAGACCGAATCTTAGGAAACCCCAAGTACCTATCGATTCTCTGCGCTCGACTTAATCTCCTGTTTCCGCTTCTCGATGTCGGCTGCAAGTGTTGATTGTTCATCGCGTAATCGCTGAGCCTTCTCTTGTCGCACCTTTTCTTCTTCTTCCCTTTGCACTACCCAGACTGTGCGGATGGTTAGAATCAAGAGGGAATGCTAATACATTGGAGACACCACTCACTGGACTTATCGGACTTGGAATACTCTTTCAGTTTTGTGACGAATTTGTCAAAGTCCTCTTGTTTGGAAATGCGGTTCTCGAGGGAGCGCTTTTGGAGCTCGGGGTTGTATCTCTGTGCGTAGTGCGGTTAGTTTCGTGGATTTCTGGATTCTTTACTAAAATTTGTATATTCAAGGTGCAAGATTTTCTCTCTTTAATTGGGCGCAATAGAGATGTTCAATAAGAAGCATAAATACGTACCAAGAATAGCTCTTCTTCTGTTGGAGTCACATACCACGTGAGAGCCGGACCGCCTATACACAACGTTGCACCCCTGCAAAACGATCAGTCTCCATCGAGATGCGGGGGCATCAGAAAGCAATTCGCTAGCAGCTATAGTAACTTACGCAACAATCATCTTGATGGTCGTAGCAGGACTCGGCATGGTGGCGGTAGCTGGGATGAGGAAATGTTGTTCGTCGAGTTCTTTGGAGGGACTACGTATCGCAACAACGGCTGGGGGATTATTTTAGAGAGGTATTACTTTCGTCGTGTACAATTGCTCTGGATTAGGGAATTCAATGGAGATGGAATTGGCTGGAATTTTGGATGGAGCGATAAGTTCACGCAGAGGTCAATCCATTCTTCCATCAATCGATAACATCACGATCAAATGCCCAGTGAGCGGTTCGGGTATTGTCATCTTGTCACCAGCCACACTACGTCACGTGCACTGACAGCTCCAAGACGGAAGTCCGGAAAGCGGCACCTGCAAGCAGCAGCAAAGTGTGGCGGTGCGCTAGTCATGCAGCGGCTCACCATGTAATTGGAGGATTTGCTGACACATGAGGGGTAATCCAACGGTCCCTGTGACAAGTCGGAGCTTGCCCGCGCTGCTGCGTGGGCCCTGGCATATCAAACCCGCAACCTGTTACTTTTGCGCCCGTACCTGAAACACTGTGAGCTCTCTCATCGGCCCCCGTCACTCATTCCCAGGTAGTGTTGCGAACCCAGCGCTTTTGCTTCAGCTGCCTGTATGTCGTAGAACCCACTGGACGGAGTCTCACTGCGTGATAATAAGAATAACAATAATAACAACCTGTCGCATGCGGGTGGGTTACGCGTTTCCCGGATGTTGGTTGTTTGGAGAGAATGAGCTTGGCTCCACCCAGCTGCGGCATGCTTCATCTTCCCTGGCGCTGCTATTCCTGAGTGGCTGAAGCCAATATCCCAAGATACGACCTTGTTGATCCCTGTGGCGTCGCATCGTCAATAATCCTCCCACAGCCCAATTTCCACCACCGGTCACCTCTCCGGCTTGCTGGTCCTGCCCCGGAGCCTAGCAGTAGTAGAATCCATCAAGTGACACGGTGCTGGTCGCCTGCCTTTATATATACCTTCGTTTATACGCCTACCAAGGTACCCCGGCACCCAACCTGCTGACTTTGCCGCTTTCGACACCCTCACACGCTCCCGCTGAGCCTCCAATTCCGACCAGGTCTCACTCCCTTCGCACTTGACCCCCAGTCTCTCCTTTGTATTTTTCCACTTCACCTTTACGCGATCCTTTCTATCCACCGCTCTAAACCCTTCCTTTTAACCGCTCCGAACCCTACGACCCGGCCCGCTGTCAGCCTCTCCTTATGCTGTCGCACATAGCGAGAGCCGGTTGTCAAATAAACAACGGACGCGACCTATAATACCTTACGACAGACCCATCACATCCGCGACCGCCATGGCATACAATCAGTATGCGGGTCCGCAACAGCAGTCGCGCCAATATTACGATCAGGGACCTCCCCACCAAGGACGACAACAGGCCGGATACAATGACCAATACGCACAGTATGACGACTATAGCTACGATCAGGGTCAGTATAATGAATGGGATGGATACCAGCAGGGCTATGACGACCGATACCAAGGCCAAGGTGGGGGTTGGGGAGATGGAAACACGAACAGCCAACGACACCCACAACAATATCAGCAGTACGATGATGGATATGGAGATGTGAATAGGCAAGCGCGGCAACAACCTCGCCAAAACCAAGGTTACGGCCCTTCTCAGGGCCGAAGACCACCACCGCAAGAGCAGTATGACCAAGCACAGATGTATAATGAACAAACGTATCAAGAACAACCGCGCAATTATGATCAGAGAGGCAGGCCTAATGGAGGGCCACCTAATGAAGGAATGCGACGCGGCGACTCTAGGAGTCGAAACAATGGACGGCCGCAGAATCCAGAACAGCGGCAAGGAGGATTGAAACCGCATCGTACGTCGCGCAACTACGTCGTTTGGACATTTTTGTTGACAATTACCAGCAAGGGATCGAGCACTTATGTCTCCGGTTTCCCCAAACGTACCATCGCAAGACAGCGCTTTCCCATCATTCCCCTCTCAGAAGACCAAACCAAAACCGAAGGCCGGTTCTATGGATGAGGCAATGGCCCTCATGAATATTGGTCATGAAGGCGAAGCCGTTCCGCGAGGTAAGGGAGGCCAAGGGCCTTCGCCTCAGCCTCGTCCACACCAAGGGCCGCCACCTGGGAGAGGACGGGGTGCTCGTCCACCCGACAACTACAGAGAGGACCCTAGAAACATGGACCGAAATGGTCGCGGTCAGCCGCCACCAAATCAAGGTTATCCTCAGCAAAGACAATCACCCATAAGCCCAGAACGCTCTCGCGGACCTCAACTGAGACAGCCATATGGTAATGGGTCGCCGGCTGACAACATCCAAATGGGTATTCAGCGTTCCATGACTATGCCAGAAGAGCGATCCAACGGGATGGATAACCAAGGATATGCGCCTCCGCGAAACCAATGGGGTCGGCCTGGGCCTGGTAATGCCGTTGGTTACCAAGGCCAGAATCCAGCTCCTCCACGTCCGTCTACTGCCTCTGGTAATCGTCCAAACGGCCCTGGTCACTTCAATGAGCCTCCGGTACCGCCGGTCAATTATAACGCAGTGCAACAGAGGCCTCCTTTAGCTACCCTTCAGCAACCGCCTCAGCAAAATAGAGGTGTAGACAACGTCTACGATGATTACTACGGGGGAGGGCAAGGTGGCCATGCACGCTCTTCCAGCAAAGCATCATCACTTGATATGCCCAACTTTGATGCAATCCCAGAGCAAAACTCAAGACACAGAAGAGGGGACTCCATTGAAGGCCATCTGAGTCCAACCGGCATATCTGGACCTCCATCCATGCCAAACCTAGCGCAAGGATACTCTCAGCAAGGCGGACAAAATGGGGAGTTCTATCAGCAAGCAAATCAAGCACGCTCTCACCCAAATCTTGGCAATGATCCAAATGGAGGTGTGTTTGAGATGCCCGGAGATATTCCAGCCCTTCCTACTGTATCTCGCAGCAACACCAACCCTAGAGGTGTTGGATTACCAGGCAACCCTCGAGCATTTCCTCCACCACAGCGAAGTATGACGGCCGGGCCTGAAGGCAGAGGTTATCCCCCACCAGGGCAAGGGTACGGTCAACAGCAATACCAGGATTATGGTAACAATGATCCAAGATATCAACAACAACAACAACAACCCCCAATGCGAAGGAACTTTTCAGACCAATCACAATGGTCCGACCCAGGGCAAGGCCTGAGAAATGGTCCTATCCAACGACCAGGGACTGCTGCTCCTAGAATGGTCAATGAACCTCAGCAAAACTACAATCAAGGCCGATCGAACAATCCCGATGCTCTTCCTCAGCATCCATTGCCAGTTCGACAAGGTTTAATGCAACAACAAGAGCCCCAGGTCCAACAGGCCCAGCCTCCGGTGTCCAGACCACCTCCAGTCAGACAGTATCATTCAGATTCAACGACATCTAGTGGACCTCAGCCACCGTCCATACCCACTCCCGTGAAAAAGGCTGCACCACATCCTGTGACACACGATGAACTCAATCGCCTCCGTAACACCTGGAACCTTAACTCAAATGACCAAGCAAATGGGCTCAAACTCGCCAAAAAGCTAGTAGAAGCAGCAAGTGTCCTCGCCGATGAAGGCGGAAAGGCAGATGCTCGCACACGTAACAAGAATCGCGAAAAGTTCATCTTCGAAGCACATAAGATTGTTAAGAAACTTGTGCATGCTGGCTATGGTGATGCCATGTTTTACCTTGCCGACTGTCACGGGACAGGAGGCCTTGGTCTGCAAGTGGACACGAAGGAAGCCTTTACACTTTATCAATCTGCTGCTAAACTAGGGCACGCAGCCAGTGCCTACCGCACAGCTGTATGCTGTGAAATGGGCCATGAAGAAGGCGGTGGCACGAAGCGTGATCCCCTCAAAGCCGTACAGTGGTACCGCCGTGCTGCAGCACTTGGAGATACACCAGCTTTATACAAGATGGGAATGATCTTGCTCAAAGGATTGCTCGGCCAACAAAGAAACTTGGGCGAAGCTATCAACATGTTGAAGCGTGCTGCGGATCGTGCTGATGAGGAGAATCCACACGCATTGCATGAATTGGGCTTACTCTACGAAGCTAACACGGGCAACGAGCGCATCATCCGCGATGAAGCCTACGCATATTCTCTCTTCAATCAAGCTTCTCAGCTTGGTTACAAATTCTCTCAATTCCGCCTCGGTCAGGCTTATGAGTACGGTCTTCTTGGCTGTCCAGTTGATGCTCGCTCCTCCATTGCATGGTATACACGTGCAGCAGCGCAAGAGGAACACCAGAGCGAGCTTGCGTTGTCAGGATGGTATTTGACAGGTAGCCAAGGGATCTTGGACCAAAGCGATACGGAAGCGTACTTGTGGGCCAGAAAGGCAGCTTGTGCAGAACCTCCTCTACCGAAAGCTCTGTTCGCGATGGGATATTTCACTGAGGTTGGGATTGGATGTCCAAGGAGTTTGGAGGAGGCCAAGAGATGGTATGGACGTGCTGCTGGTAAGTACTCTTTTTATCTTCTACTAACCTACGAGCATGTTACTAACAATCCACAGCATACAAATTCCCCAAAGCCCAAGAAAGACTCGAAGAGTTGAAGAGGGGTGGCGCTAAAGCACAGAGAGGCAGAGAACGATTGAGTAGAAGCAACCAAAAACAACACGAGGAGAACTGCGTCGTCATGTAATATAGCAGCTCCTACACACCTTTCTCCAGCCTCCGATAAATACGACCATTTCCATGCGCTGGATCTCGCATGGCTTGTATTACTTGAAATGGGCATGACTGCTTACTACTTAACTTGGAGGACTTGTATGTTGCATGGATAGGTTCTTTTGGGCGTTTGGTGTGTTATACCAGATGGCCTGCATTTTTTTTCTAGGTTTATTTGTAGTAGCGATGATAGCGATTAGAAAGAAAAGTACTTAGGTATCTTGAAAGAATGTTTGCTTGCGTGTTTGTGGGTTTTTAGTGGTTGTGGAGTTGAGGTGTTTGTCTGGGAGTTTGCGTGATCTTAAGACTCTGTGCCGTTACTTTAGGTCATAAGTTGCTTGTAGGATGGGTTTCTTTGGGGCATGTTAGTGATTAGGTCTACTAGGCCATTGCGTTTTACTCTCCTTTAGAAGTTATATGTCTTCCAACCTCGTCACCCTGGAAGTTGTGGGGAGGGAGATGGAAGGGTTGAGGGGTTTGGATTTGGAGGTTAAGATATTAGCCAATCGGAGAATTTATCTGATTTCCCCCGATGTTAATCCTTACCTCCGAACGTCACTCTTTCCATCTATCTTCCATCAAACATTTTCATTCGCCACTTATGTTGTAATGGCTCGATCTTCAATTGATTTTGGGATAGCTATATCTCCTCACTTTCAAGTCTTCTGTGATGTTAGGGTGGGGATCATTTGGCTTTTGTTCGGATGATGAGAGTTAGGGTTTTGAGAATGAGAGATGGGAATGTAAATTTACTTTTTTTGGCTGGAAGATGCAGATGGACTTCATTTCTTTTGATCATTCATTTCGTATGCGGTGGCTAATGAAATTTGGAAAGACGCGGTTGAAATATGTCACTTTGGAAGCGCAAGGTAACAGTGTCGAGTCAAGACTTTAGGAACACCTAAGTGTGTCGAGAAGTCACTGCACATATATTTACCGATGATGTTGTTGCCTTGCACGTTGTTCTTCTTGGACTTGAACTGTGTCGCCCAGTACCTGCCGGATTTGCGACTCTGAATGAAACTTCCTTTTTGGATCCCCATCGGAGTAGGTACTAAGGTCTATCGAGAATCTAAAGATGTTTTCTTTCATCTCTACAAAACCAAAGGCTCGCACATACTTTCATTCTCAACTATTGTCTACGTCTATTCGTCTCCACTACTTTATCACATCAGACGCATTCATTGAAGATAACCTCACACCAACGGTCCCCGACCTCACAAACCAATGGACTATCAATCCATTTACCCAATCGTCGGACATATTCCGAGGCCATCACAAACCATACTGATTCCACAAAACATAGTGTTCGCAAAACCCATATATACAAAACGGCTCTTTCAAAAGCTTGATTACTTTCTGCATGATAGTTCAGCATCTAGTGTATCATTCACTGATAGAAGTGGGCGCGAGGTTACGTACCGAAACTTAACCCAAGAGTGAGATGCTTTCTATTGCCAACATTCCATTTCTATACTAAATATCTATCATCTAGACAGGAAGATGGTAAAGTTTGGCTTATCATATACCATGGCTACCTAGATGTCACGGGCACTTCTATAAGCGGTGCGGTTCCAGTCCATCTAAAACGCGCCCCGGAGAGAACAAAAGATATCGCACGACTTCCATATTACAGTAATCGGTTCAATGAAGTGGGTCAAAAGTGGAAGGAAGGCGTCGAATGCCAACGTCTACATTATGCACTAGAAAGATACGCACCCATATCAATCCGTGTCAAAAAGATCATATGTATTGGGTTCGCTGCTCCTTCCCAAGATAGGATAACCATGTATATCAGATGGCAAGCTGCTCTTTTCATTGCAGATCAACTGGAAAAGATATACAGAGAGAAGCAGATGGAGAGAGGAGGGGAGATCGAAATCTTTGCCCAATGGACTCCAGCTGCATTCTCGACACTCGACAAGGCCTTCGTTTCAGGCCTTACACGGCATGTAAAACTACTCCAAGAGCCCCAAGGCTTCCTCCAAATCGACGAAGACACACTAGTCATATGTCCAAGCCTCAGGTCGTCCTGCGATCGAGAAATCGTTTCTGATATCTGTGGTAACCAGACCGGCCCTGCAGCTATCATGTGGGACCGGGTTAAGCAGAATGAGAATGGCGGGCCGTTAACCACGAACATTATTTCGAGCGTTGTTGATGGGTATCATCATAGTTTTCTTGGGGATGATGACGACTCTAGGTTGACGGATATGGAGAAATCGGGACGTTCTTTTTCGCGCACTACGATTTATTTTGCTAAAGATGATGGGTCTAGTCTTGGGTATCGGAAGTGGTTCTGAGATGGAATTTGTACTGGGAGGTTGAGTTGTTGGAGGGGAATTGGCTTTCGTTGTATTGTTGAATCATAACTATACTGAAACTGAAACGGAATCGGAAACCTCGTTCTTCGGTTCTTAGGTATCAGTGGACAATGGACTACTGAAATTTCCTTACATCATGTCTCGGAATATATCGAAGTGATGTAACGCCATCATATTCCACTTAAACAACTCATATAGCTACACCATCCTCTTATTTCCCTCTTCCAACCCACACCAATCACTTCTCATTCAACACAAACAAGGTAAATGTAGCGTCTGATAATTACTGCAAGACTGTCCGCTCGGCGTCTCACTCCCCGTCTGCAAATAAAGGTTATAATACCCACCATCACCTTTACAAGCGAGGAAGTTAAGTTCTGGATTGGAATGGATTAGCTTTCGATCTCGAGCTATACACAAACACGGCATTCTTTTTCAGTTCCCCAGCCCCTCACTAACCCCTTTATCACATTCAACCACCACACCCACCCCATCCCAAATAGTACCAACAGCACCATCCGAACAAAAGGAGAAAGAAAAGAAGAAGAATTATAAAGTAGAAGAAACAGAAGCAAAAAACAGAACTCACGTCTCCCAAACGTACTCCCAGTAGTAGTAATAATCGTATCCCCCTCCAATCCCCAAGCCGTCGTATCACCCGCCGCCCCAAAACTAAGCGGTTTATACGACGTACTGGCAGTACCTATATTTAGATATTGCGACGTGTTTCGGGATTGAATCGTTGTGCCGATTGTGAAGCTTTCGGCGGTGGATTCGGGGCCGAGGACGGGGATTGTGGCTGTGGGGGGTTAGGTTGTGGGTGGTGAAGAGGAAGAAGGGGGAAGGAAGGTTTATAGGGGGAGAGGGAGGAGGGGAATGAAGGGGATACGAACGGTCTTTTGGTAGAGCTTGTAGATATAAATGGAAGACGGGGGATTGAACTGCACGGATTAATCCTACAGTTGCGGCTGTGGCATCTTGAACTGGGGCTGCGGAAACGGTTTGCCAGAGGAGAAATAAAGGGATTGTTAAGAAATGCATCGTGCAGTTCACCGCGTGGTAATCGGGCGGTAGATCAGAGGAAAAACCGGGTTTAGGAAAGAGGAAATGAAGTTTGTTCTAGATGCCATGGATTGGGGTTTATAATATGATCGGCTGGAGGGTTATTTGTATGTACTTGTTAATTTATTTATGGTTATTTTGGAAGAGAGTTTGTCCGTCTGTGGGGTTTATTTAGCCTTGTGTGGGATCTGGTATGTGGATGTTTTAGATTTGAATTTAGATTAAGCGGGTTAATCTGCTGGGATTGCCTTGTGAGAATATGTGATGGGTTTCTAAGTTTTGAGAAATGGTTTGATGGTGATGTCTTTTTTAGCTTCTGTGATATCGTCTTTTTGATGGAGATTCTTGATAGGATTGTAGTGAGTGTTGGTTGAAGGGGTGAATTTTGCGGGGTCGGTGGTTCGGGCCGTATGTTCCAGATGAATTGTAAAGACTGGTGGAAGGTGGTAGGCTGAAAGGGGTTTAGCGTATTTTTCACGGCCAATGAGATGAATTGGTTTCTTCGATAGGTAAATCTAGTTAAAGCTTGGGTTGTTAGTAATGAAAGAAGGAGGAATGGAATGGGATTTCGTTTTGACGCCTATGGTATTTAGCAGTCTGATTAGTATATCATGACGATAACGTTATGCTATTGAATTATCTTCAAATCGATATAATTACCATACCAAATTCACATTGGAAAACGGCTCTCTGAAGTATGAAGATGAAGATTATCAAGCCATTGCCTCCAGTTCCGTACTAATTCAAAGCAGACATTTCTACATGTGAGATTGGAGACAATCGACTTGACCCCCAGAAATCATTGAAAATCGTGAAAAATAACGTTTTGGTTGTTTGATTTGTGATACTGTCCGAGCAGCATTGAATTCATAGTAGAACGCCACTAGATCTATAATTACATTAGCTTTGGATGGTACTAGAGAGATGACAGAATACATTACCAATAGACTATTGTACGAAACGAATGATGTATTCACCACTACGCATTATCACCAAAGGGTTTTGCTAACAAACCAATTATAGAATATGGAAAGGAAATGAGTGGTGCTGCGTAGGTGTCTCCATCACATCGACGGTTTTCGCGTATTTGTTTCTTCCTATGGAATACAACAATTTGGGCTGAGGATGATCTCACCAACATTCCAACCACACATATTTCTTCATTCCCCCAACTCTTCCATCCATCTCACACTTACATATTTTCTCCCACCAACTCAGCGATCATGGATGACTTTTTCAAAAACGCTGGAGAAAACATCAATGCCCCTGCCGAGGAAGCAGGAAAGAACCTTAACAACGCTGGCCAAGAAATTGGTGAACATGTCGGACCAGCAGTCGAGGATGCCGGTAAAGCCATAGAGGGAGCAAGCCAGGACGCAGGAGAGGCCTTGGGTGGCGCTGCTGAAGAAGCTGGAAAGAATGTCGACCAGTTCAGTAAAGAAGCCGAGGAAAACATCGCAGATGCTGTTCAAGACGCTAGCATGTCGACTGCAGAAATATCCGACGCTGTCTTGAAGGAACTCAATCAGCTTGTCGAAAACCCAGGCGAAAAGATATCTATGCCATCCAAGTGGTTGGGGAGGATATAGAAAGTACTGCTCATGAGCTACAAGGCCACTTGGACAATTTCGCCACGAACTTTAGTGAGAAGGCTGGAGAAGGATTGCAGGGAGTCCGAGAGAAACTCGAGGAATTAGGGCAAAATGCAGTAGACAACCTCGAAGGAGCCATGGAAGAGTTCAAGAAAACCGATTTCAATGCCTTCGCATATAACTTCAAGAATTTCGTTGAAGAAAATCCTGCTGAGGTAGCAGCCTTGGTTGGAGGCGGGGCCATGTTCGTGGCACCCATTATAGTGTCAGGCCCTCTGCTAGGGATACTTGGTTTCACAGCTTTGGGACCTGCAGGTGGTATGTATATTTGGACATTTGGTGGACTTGGATGGAAAAAGCTAGTAACTGACCAAATATAGGATCGATTGCTGCTGGATTACAATCGATTACCGGTGGTGTCGCTGCAGGAGGTACCTTCGCAACACTTCAAAGCGCTGCGATGGGAGGGTATGGTGTACCGATTATAGCGGGCATCGTGAACTTGACAGGATCGTCCACTATGGCGATAGCCACCACCTAGTAGTGAAAGAACAACAAAAGGCCAATCAAAAGGAAGAGCATAACGAGAAAGAAGATGTCGGAGAAAGCGATGATGGAGGGAATGATGATGAAGGAGATGAGGATGGAGAAGACGATGACGATAAGGGAAATTGAGAGTAGGCGAATCTTGAAGATGGGCTATGAGATCTGATGGATGCAATTCCATGAAATCTAATTGGGTTACCTGAATTCATTTAGAGCGTATAATACAAAAAACTCCTCTTTGAAAAGAAACGACAGGTGTACCATGAAATGTTGAAATATACCATCTCAACGTTATTGATGGATGATGGTGGAGGTGGATGTTTGGGATGAAAGGTGATCCGAGTGTTTCTCATGCACCGCCACGTGGCTTGCCTGCGATGCTAACTTCGCACTTCATCTCCGATTCCTGTAACAGACCAGAATCCGTCTAACGTCGTGTCCGTCAAAATGGTAGCATAACAGAAGCATAGCAGTGGACGCTAACTGTGCAGTTACTTCAGACATACCTAACAATGATGTCATCAACACGTCTTGTACTTTTCGCTGATCATTGTAGGTGCGACAGGTAAAGGGGCAAACGGTGGTTCTCTTGTCAAATAGTCCAGTTATCACTTCACTTCGGGCATTTGCAGTCATTTCACGTCGTCATGTCAAGCCTTAATTCTCGTACTTTCGCTGCAGCAGCTCAAGTTGGACGTCTCACTCGCCCCCGACTCTGTGACGTCAACTATGGCTCATACACTTATTTCACGCCCGCCTCCGCATACATAGCCTCACCCACCTATGCTCTGCAAAATTCTTCAGCAAGACCCAACTGTTTTATGAACGTTACCAGACGTGTAAATCGACTAAGCAATCATCTCCCAAAACGAAATAATTCCACCATGTCGAACAACTCGGATTTCCAGCTTGGCGAAGTCTTCAATGTCAAGGACAAGGTCGCCTTGGTCACTGGAGGTGGCTCCGGAATTGGTCTCATGATCACCCAGGCCCTTGCCGTCAATGGAGCTAAGGTCTACATCGTTGGTAGAACTGAGGAGAAGTTGGAGCGTGTTGTCGAAGTCCATGGAAAGGATATCGCCGGCCAGATCATTCCTTTGGTCGGCGATGTTGCCTCCAAGGAGGGTGTACAGTTAGTGTTCCTTTAACCATGAGATTTGCTGTTTTGAAATTGTTGACTCGCTCACAGGAAAATCGTCAAAGAGATCGAGTCACGGGAGAAGTGCCTCTGCATTCTCGTGAACAACGCTGGCATTGCTGCACCAAAGACCGACACTCATGGAGAGACCGCCGAGGAACTTCGCAAGAACCTGCTTGATCCTACTTCGTAAGAGACAAGTCCTTCTTTTGCTTCTGTGTCACAATAACTAATAATTGCACACAGGGTTGACGAGTGGACTTCCATTTACGCCACCAATGTCGTAGGACCATATCTCATGACAACTGGCTTCCTTCCTCTTCTTCAGAAAGCTACCGAGCATCAATATGGCTACTCTGGTACCGTTGTCAACATTACCAGTATTTCTGGAATTGTCCGTGTTTCTCAAGGTCACTTCTCCTATAACGCCAGCAAAGGAGCTCAAATCCACCTAAACAAGCTATTGGCGACGGAGATTGCCAAGGCCGGCTTCAAGATTCGCGTGAATAGCATCGCTCCCGGTGTCTTCCCTAGTGAAATGACTACTCAGGACAGCAAGGAGAACCAGAAGAGTGAGATGCTAAAGGAGCATAAGGGAAACCTTCCATCTCAGAGGCCAGGAAATGACCGAGATATGGCTGCTGCAATACTCTTTGCCGTCTCCTGCCAGTATCTTAACGGACAGGTATGTTTTTCCGTCTCCAATGAACTAAATCACCACCATCTAACCGATATCCCGTAGACCATTGCCGTAGATGGAGGCTACCTAGTCAGTACCGGTGCTTAACTGCGATCTCTTTGATGGTGGTTTGAGTCTGCAATGAGAGCAGAAAGTTGCGATGCTCCTAAAGCTGGCGTTTCTCAGCCCAAGACTCCCTTTCATGTACAATAACAGATTTTATGATTCTACGACATTGATAATGGAGTATTCAAGGAGTTTGTCATGGTGATAATGGATGGGATCATGGAAATTCCAATATACCTTTTACTCCTTTGGGGTCAACACATAACCAGTGCAACTAGACAAAGCGCAAAAGCTATATGAATGAAGCGAAAATATCTTTCTTTCAATCCTATGTTTTGCGCAAGGGATGGGTGTAAAATCCTCATTCTATTCTCAAGATGACAACCTAAATATCGGGTCGTAGAATACCATCGGGCATTCAAAGTGTAAAAATCCTTCAACACCTATTACCAAGTCCGACTAACGGTGTATGCCGCCGCTGTGTACAGTGAACTAGATGGGATGTGGTTGTGATGTGCGCAACTAGCCCAATCAAGACAATCATATCTAGAATGGCTATAATTGGCTGAGTGGCTTAAGCTTGGCAATAAGCTTAATTTCTACGCTCCCCGTCCATCCGTTGTAACACGAGTTCGCACGACAGCATCTGAAACAAGCTTAAAATTCTGCATAAAAAATCTACAACTATTCACCGTATTCTATTTTCCGCTCTTACTCCTTCTAGGCCCGAGCCGCGACCTTCCCAAGAGGCGGCTTCCAGATCCTGTAAGGGGCATAACCGCGGGTACCTGGGCCGGAGTAGGCAAAGTCAGCCATTGGTCGAGGCTCCGCCATGGAAGTCAGGAACGAATCTTGGGCCCGTTCAGCTTGATACGAAGTTACATTACTCCGCAGAATACGGTAGATACGACCTACTCTGGACCCGTGCCCGTGAATTCAGCGCGAATCCTCGGCGTTTTAAGTAAAGCGCTTGTAAGCTGACGAATTAGAGACAAAGAAACCAATAATCCCTGTGATCCTCCGTCGTCCTTGGGGCGCTGGGGTACAGGGGTTGTCTTAGCTAAATAAATACGCTTTCTATTTCCTGCTCTCTCTCTCTTTTGTTCCCTTGTTATCTCACCTTACGTTCTTAACTTTTAATCATTGATGCTCAGCAACTCCCGCTCGCTTTTTACCAACGTATAGCATTTCTAGTTCATTAATAACTATTTATCCGTCATCATGCGTTGCGTTCTACTTGCCGCTATATCTCTCGCCGCTACGGTTATTGCCCAGAACTGCGGACCAACCTACAACAACCAGGTTTGCGAGGCTGGAAAATGCTGTAAGTTGTTCAAAAGTGATTGTCCGTGCAAGTTACTGACCATTGTGTTATAGGCAGCGAATATGGATGGGTATGTTCACTTAAGCCTTTGAAGTCCCTCGAAGCCAAGTTCCACCTAAAAACCAAGCTTTCTGGTGCCATAAACACTTCCCCTCCACGATGTGCTTGGCACTCTGTCGACGGCACTACGACTCGCAATTAGATAGCTTGAAGGCTAACACATGAATGTAGTGTGATACGAGCGCAGACCACTGCAACCCAGAGAAGTGTCAACCCGAGTTCTCTGGTCCAGGATCCAGCTGCGGGGTACGTTTATCACCTACACAAGTACCAATTACTCAAAAGATGTTTACTCATATTCTCTTCACTATAGGGCCAGGGTGGAACCCCAACTTCGAGCTCTACCCCCACCCAATCTTCCTACCCCTCCGAAGTTCCCGTCATTGATGTCTGTGGTTCAGCAGAGGGTGGTGTCAGCTGCCCTGGCGCCGGTCTAGGTGTAAGCAGCTATCACACTTGACATTCGTTCCAGACACTTATTCCTCTAGGGTTACTTCTACCGCTGCTGCAGCTCCGCCGGTCATTGTGGTCCTAAGAACGATGTACGTATTTCGGCCACCACCGTCACGAATCTTTCTAATCCATCTCCAGATCCAAGATCAAGCGCTTTACTGCGGTACCGGTTGCCAAGCTGGCTTCGGAAAATGTGACACCCAAACCGCCCCCGCCGAACCATCAGGCGAACCCGGTATTTCCAACGAGGGCGAGACCTGCGGACCCATCGTCAACAAGAAATGCCGAGAGGGTCTCTGCTGCAGTGGTAGCAACTTCTGCGGTATGTGTTAAATAGGAAACGTCATGAGGATGATGAAGCTAACAATCATGAACAGGTGCCAGCGAGGACTTCTGCGGAGCTGCCAACTGGTGTCAACCCAAGTGGGGCAAGTGCAACTAAACATCCACGTCTGTTGAAATATGCATTGTATGAGGAATGCTTGGGCATATATGTCATCGTATTTGCATTTTATGGGCGTGCAAAATCAATTCGGAAGGGCTTTTAGATGGTGATAGAGCGCGATGCATGTGTGTCAACTTGTGTTGGAACGGCATTTAATTCTCACAGCATTTAATATTCACTGTTCCGTCTGAAATTCTCACTTGTTCGTGTGATTTAGATATGCCTGCTTTCAGACCCAGTTTGAAGCATGAAGGTGAATACGTCACTGTAACTAGGGGACATCCAAACTCACTAAAAATCGGTGTCATTATTCGTGTGGATATGAGTCGGATTTCTAATCTCGGATAACTTAAATCTAATCCATTCAACTTGATTCTTTTCAAGGTATTCTAATCACATATTCTACTGTCTCTAGAAGACCTTCGTAAACCCACACCCTTTGGTAATACTTTGATAACCCCGTCACACGAATCGGCTCTATTTTCTCATCTTGTCGAACAGTCATATGGTACTACATGACCGGATACATTCTGATCCGATTCCAGCGTGACACGAAGTACACTTGGAGCATTTATAATACATTCACTCTCATGTGACATTGCATAACCCATAACGTTATCATCACCACCTGAAATTCCAGAAACGCCACACAGCTTCCCTCCGGATATAGAAGATGAGTAAAAACCAGCAACTTGCTGTATAAGTCACCGGCATTTCAAAGCGGCAAGTGGATAATTCCGCCCCCCGAAGCCATATCAAAAAAATGTATTGCATTGTTAGGCCCGAAGGTCTTAGAAGCAAACATTGTGTTGGCCATCTCGATATGCAAGAGCTGAATCATCGCTTACTGAGTCGACACTAAGCAGGGGATCTTACGTCGATTGCCTTGATGCATGTAGGACACGGGGACAATAGGAGTCAAAAATTGGATTTCGGGTTCTCTGTTTCGGGAAGATTGCCTATGGAAGGGGGAGGCCGGTCTGGGTGGCGATGATGTTCGGCTTGCTCCAGAAGGGGAATTCAATTGGAGGGAATAATATTAACAGAGACTTGATAAAGCTTAGGATACGGAGCCAGAAGCTTTTCGTTGTTCATGGTTGTGGGTGGGTGCCAAGCCATCGTACTTGATACACGTTTTGGGCTTAGTGGCAGATTAAGTTGTCTCTAAGTATAGGGAGAGGTGAAGGCTGGGATTGGTCGGTTATGGGGTGCTTGGTGGGCTGTTGTAGTGCGGGTGCGGGGGATGTTTGGCAGGGGCTTTGGGCACTTGCTGCTGTGGATGGCTTCCTGATTGGGAAGGTTTTTTGGTGGGTTTTTTAAGAAGTGTTGATTCCTGTCGGCTACACAGACCTTAACGCACAATCTAATTCAGTAGGCTGAAGGCGTAGAGGTGAACTACTATGTCAATGGACTAGCGCAACGAAGCAAACCGGCGACGCATACAAAATATCTAGATCATCTGTTAGCATCAGGGTTATTCTTAGTTGCGAAAGAAATGAAGAACGGTTGATCTTCGAAGAGTTTGCCCGTCGTCGCTGGACACAGACACAGAGGTGACGATAGCCACAGCCACTAATGCAGTAGCATGCATGGCAGGGCTGACAAGCTTAGCGAGATGAGTTTCAGGGACTTTGAAAGAAAGTCGTGCCGTGCCGATGACCACCGGCTCCGTATCACGTCCAAAGCAACTATCGCCCTGGGACCCATCGAAGGGATCCACACAACCTCAGCTACATGGCAGTATCGTTTACTTTTGATAGGATCTCAGTCATCACCCAGCTTTGACGAAGAGCTCTGATCCTCCGTAGGGTGACCTCCGACCACCACCACCACCATCATCATCATGCCCTTCTTGGACTCTCCCCCGATTATAAAACATTGTGGTTGACCAATATGTTTAGTACTCCTCACTACCATTATATATCTTCGCTCTCCCCTCTCTCAATCTAAGGTGTGTCTATCCTCTATCCTTCTCCACAATTTTCATCCTGCTCAATTGACAGAGCTTGAAGACATCTTTAAGTATCTTATAACTCCTACATTCCAAACTACCGTTAGACCTTCCGTTCAACATACCTTCTAGTAATGGACAAAATGAGGAACTTCGCTTTTAGACACTACAAAGGTTCTAAAAAAGGTATCGAAGCCTTTCTCATATCATCCCATTCCAGCCCTTTCCATCAAGCCTTGCAGGCTACTGAAGCCATGGGATCTAATATCGGGTCTGTCGCACGCAAGGGATCCAGCTACCGCTTTGGTTCATCCTAAACCATCCGTAGCTACACTCTATTATCAGTCGGTTTGAATGAATATCCATTCTATTTGCTGACAAGGTGTATAGCTGCCAGTGAAGGACAGCTTATAGGATCATCCGCAGATTCTCAGCAAGAACCACCGCAAAATGCAGCCTATCTCAAGCGACGGGAGCAAGTTCGAAGAGCTCAAAGGTAAATATTCACTAATAGCCATGACCTATTATGTAACTAACATCCCATCCCTCACAGAACCCATCGAGAACGCAAAGAAGCTTACGTCAAGTCTCTCGAAAGCGAGGTCCTCCAGCTTCGTGCCACGGAAGCAAATGTCCTACAAGAGAACAAAAACCTTCATCTAGAGATCAATAGACTCAAGGCCATTCTCGATCAACACGGTATCCCCCACCTGTCGCAAATCCAAAATATCCCTTCCCAGCCAAGCACAACTTCTTTGATCAGTATCCGTCAAAACCCCCACCGGGAAGCAGAGCTCTACGTCCAGAAGAACCAAAATGCTGCATCAGGCCAAGGAGGAGGCTTTTACTTTTCTGAAAGCGAGTCTAGTGCCCATGCAAGTGCGAGTAGCAGGTATTACGCACCTAGAGGTCGTGGGTCTTCAGTATCACCTTCTATTGAGGAGAGTACCGCTGGTAAGGTTACATCTCTTCATTCTCCAAGGTCAATACTAATATGAGGATGCAGTATCGACCGCAGATATGTCTAGTGGATTGGTCTCTTCGGCGAGTGCATTGAGTCTACAGGAAACCGGCCCCACAAATCTCGGAATGGATTTTGTTCTAACGTAAGCACACATTACTTGAGGTAGACCGGGCATGATTTAACTTATATCCTCTAGTCTTGAAGCCCCATGTCTACATCATATTCAAGGCGAACCTGATAACCCACCTGAGGCACCAACCGGGCACGTTCTCACAGCTTCTGCTCCATTACTCTACCATTCACACACACAGCCGGTACCTACTGTATCCTCCCATCTTACGCAATGGGAAGTACCCGATATGGGTCTTCAAAGGCTCCTAGAACTCTCCGGTAATTTCGAATTGGACGATGAGATCACACCCATCCAGGCATGGAACCAGATCCAACAACATCCAAACTTCAAAACGCTTGAAGAACCCAGACTGAGGAACCTAACGGAGGGCTTGCTAGAGCACGTAAAATGTTATGGGTAAGAGGGAAATACCCAACTTTTGCTAATGGTACTTTGCTTAGACTTGTAGGTTTGGTGCGGTTATTGATACCACCACTTTTGAGAATCTTGTTTCTTCCGTGTTGGACGCGCATCATTTCTAGGGCGTGTAGTAAGTGGATGGATGGATATTTACAACTCAGGGGGGCAATCTTGATGTAGGGTCAGTCAGAGGGAATGATGATAGTTACGAATCTAGGAAAAGTTGATCATTGTTTCGAAGAAGCCTCCAGTGTAGTCATATTCCTCATTATCATTGCCTGATCTCATCATCATCACACAAACTCATGCTCAACGAACAATACCACGCTCTCGATCCAACCTCTCCCTTTCCGCAGTCTCAGCTGCAATCTGATCTTCCGTCCGCTTGTTTCCACGAGCGATCAGCTTGTCTAGGAAACTCCCCGCCTTGACATTATCGGATGTTTCGGCCTCCTCAATTTCCTTTAGGTAGCGTGCTCGCTCGTCGGGAGCCATGTTGGCAAGTTCCTCATCGTAGCTGGGCCGGGATTCTAGGAAGTGCATGTTAGCAAGGGAGGACAAGGAAAGGGAGGAGATAGATAATATGGAGGTTCTAGTGAAACCCCTTGTACAACCATCATACATACCATGATGATCATCCGTCATAGTCGGTTCTTCCGTCTCGGCGGTCTTTGATTTCCTTCTGAGATGAAGCACGCGCTTGACTTTATCCATTGTATCTGGCATCGTGATATCCGACTAAGGTATTGTTCGATCGATCGATCGTTCGTTCGTTCGTTCGTAACTATCTTAATAGAAGAATAGAGGTTTTTGTATTACACGATAGAAGTTGATTGTTTGAGGTTTGAAGGTTTGATGCAAGTGGCCCCCCCGCACGAAGGATGGATGGTTGTTGTTTGGATAGGTAGGGTAGCTAGCTAGCTAATAAACCGCCACCATTGATGTCACATAAAAATCCCGGTCCCGTGATTGGGGAAAGCGCTGTCGCTGGTCTGTTCTTTCTCCCCCCACTACAATTAATTCCAAGGCTCAGAGACTTTGTTCAGGTTTGTTCTTCTCCGGAGTTCTGCCAACAGTGCCGCTCGTTACGTATTTCCTTATGTATGCAAGCGAGGTTGCTTGATGCCGGTTCTTCGACATTGGCCTTACGCGGCTTTCGTTGGAGCTGGTTTGTTTGTTTGCTCGTTCGCTTGGATGCATTTCTAGGTAAATCTACAATTATAGAATATGTAACTAGATACCTATTGTAAGTAGCAACACTATCGTGAGTATGTAAGGTAGGATTGTGATTCTGTGGGCCCTCAGCTTGTCATCCTCATGCCACTATCGCAGAAATGTCTTAGCCCCATTCATTACCTAAACCCATCCAATGCTTCCGTAATCTATAGACTTCCCTAAATGGTTTAGTCACGCACGGGACAGGTGTGTGTATACCTTGTCAATGGATCTTTGCTTTCAAGGTTGTCAAGGTTGTTTTGCTTTGCTTGCTCACTCCGTATCACAATTCACTCAGCGCTCCCGGACGGGGATACCCTAGCCGAGGCGTACATACCCAGTACATGCATTATCTAGAACTGCAATGGTGTGTTCTATACGTGATTGGGGGTGAAGGACTTGATTGGTGGTGTATCTATGTATGTAAGGCTGCCTATCCAATGTTCCGGGTCATCCTTTTTTTCCCCTTCAGCCTTGAATACGGTAGCTAAGTTTACCCAGCTTATTAGTTCTATGCATGCATATCCTATCCAGCTTATCGGCCACGATAACGGTTATGTCGTAGTGGCCGTTGATGAGTTATTCTCAACGTTATCAAGCTGTACGTCACCTTCCTCCCTTCTTTCATTCGTTCTTGCGGTAAAGGACATAGTATGCTTAACGTAAGTCGTGATTATCAATCAATGTGGCAATTATACATGTAATCATGAATACATATTCTCTTACTCTCTTGACTTCTGTCTCTTGGCTTATAAACCTACTCCTACTTTTGTAACCTCGAAACATGATGGAATTTACTGACTCATTTCAGTCATAGAACTATCCTGGTTTTGCCCCAATCTAGATTGATCGATGTTAGATAGGAGCGGACTTTGTGAAAGCAACACGTGCTTCCATTATGGCAAATATAGGTCTATAATTATGCAAATGATCTTTGCTATTTTCTATTCTGTGTTTCTATCCGTTTTTCAGCATGTCTATCCTTCTTGTGCCTATGGGGCACTAGATACGGCATGTGATTGACGAATCAATCCAACGATATACACGGGGTTGAAAGCGACATGTAAGTTGTAATGAAAGATACAGTAGCAATAAGACGATCGTTCTCAGGTAAGCTACCATCTTAATGTTTCCTCAAGTCCATTCCGTCATTGAACTTTACGCACTAATACGTGTTACTTAGCTATATCCTATCCCAATGATTCGATGGGAGATCAATTGCTCACCTAATTCCCATATCTTCCTCCTACGGTAAGCCTCTAGTTCCTCATAAGAAACAGACGCCCGATATGCCATGAACAGAAAGCCTTATCCCGTGTTAGTAAGGTACTTCGAATCGCTTCAACAGTAAAGGCCTTACCAAACGCGATCCCGATGGTAATGAAACCGAGAGCTATAAGTATTGGATGCTCGGTTCCGTATTGACTCAATATAGCGATGATAAGGAAGAAGGGCGTCAAAAGAAGGGCGGAGTCGACCACGCTCCGGGTGATAGGACTGCTCGCGATTATGCCTACTCGATTGCGAATATGCTCACAGAGGTCGGAGAAGCGCATAGCCAAATACGTTCGACCTCTGTCCCTGGCCACATATATGCGTGCTTCGTACACTTTGATGGCCATGCGTATAACGAAGGGGCGGACGAGCACTATTAGGATGGCCCCGACCGTGAAAAAAACGATAAGACCGATTTCGATGTAGACCATGTCGAAGAATGCTGTTAGTATATGTATGGTGATGGTATATGTAGTTAATGGTGTTGTTGGTTTGTAGCTTTTGGTTGTTTGAATGAGGGCAAGACGTTGGTGGAGGATGGAAGAATGAATTCGAAGTTGGAAGAGCTATGTGGTGAAGCTTCTTGGAGGTAGGAGTAATGTACTGGAGAGCCTCTATTGGAATGTGCGGTTTTCAATTATTCACTTTGTCGATCTTGTCCTGCCTAAACCGGTCCTCTCTAGGTCTTTCTGGAGCTGAACTAAGCAACAAGGAAAATCTATGAATATTTGTTTAAAATCAGATTCATATATGTATGATAGTTTGATTGATGTTTGGCCAGACAATCGAAACCACAAACAACCAAACAAACCAGAACATCCCAGTGCAAGAACCCAAAACTTACCTTCCCACCATCTTCCAACTAATATATAAACCCCCCAACACCAGAACCCTTCTCTCATCCCCATCACCTCCCACCACAACCAAAACAACCACTGCAAAATGCCGCCCAACCCTTGGCCCGCGCCCAAGAACCCGATTCCCACAGATCTCAACTAAAGTCAAATTCCTCGTCGGTATCCTAGCACTCCAATACTTGACAACCCTCATCCTACTCTACGGATTCAAGGGACAAATCCCAACACCATGCATCCTAGCAGGCATGCTTAACCTAGGTAAGTATTTCCATTCAAGATGACCAAACATATCTTGTTTGTTTATGATGAGAATTGACTAATACATATATGTAACATAGTCTTGATTGGCCTGATGATGGTCATCCTTCTTGAATCCAACCCACGACTCCTTGGCCTTCACGAGAGGGGGAATGTCCGTGTTCAGGGTGGAGGATGCGCTACACGTACGGCTTCTCCGAGAACGTTCGACTTCGACGAGCAGATTTTTGCGCTTGGATGGGCGGTGGGGAGGCGTCGTCTTGCGAGGATGTTGGATGACCTGAGGTTGCACTATGGTAATCACTAAGGCATATTAGGAGACAGAGTTGGGAGATGAGATTGGAAGATGAACTTGGAAAGATCAGAGATGTCATGGTAGTCTATGTCCTGGTAGTCTATGTCATGGATAAGGAAAGCAGAAATTCGATCTAGGAGATTCTAAAGCAAACATCATAGTCTTGGCAGTGAATGTAACCATCAGTGAATAAATAAAAGCCCCACCCCTCCCCACTCAAAAAAAAAAAAAAAA
>AJFL01000376.1:0-12009 GCA_000467735.1 Rhytidhysteron rufulum CBS 306.38
CCGCGTTGCTATGGGGGTTTGCTTGCTGACTGTTTACCTTCTTGTTACTCTGTAACAACGACCTCCCTCCGATGATGTTCATTAAATTCGCACCTAATAGTCACGGCTTTGTGAACCCGAGGGATGTTGAGGATATCTGGCGAGATCACTTCGATTACTTCTATCGCGAATATGATGAATTTGTTTTCCCGATTAGTATTCATCCTGATGTATCTAGTCGTCCACATGTTCGCGAAAGGTACGTGGGAACCTCCATGGCACCATCTCGATTCACATTTCGGCAATGACTAATATCTTCGTGCGGTGTTCGCAGACTGATCGAGCACTTTAAGAAACATGAAGGTGTGGAATTCGTTGCTATGGAGGGTCGTTTCGGATGAATTTAAGCAGAAGAACCAACCACCTTCGACGTCTGCTTGACCTGTGAATCTCGTTGTATGTTTAGCTAAACTAGGTCCCTTTCCAAAGATAAATCGCAATACACATCCTATCGAATTACAGTCTGGCAGCTATGTTCAAACTGTCCTCCAATCCAACCCTGCAATTATCACTCTACTCAACAAAATAATAGAAGCGCCAAGTACCATAGTAACACCAGCGAACAGTTGGAGGCCTAAAAAGTTACCATTCATAGCTATCACCAACTGACCACCAATAGGATTGCCAATAAGCACAGCGATGCCGACACAGAAATAAAGCACCCCATTCCGCAGCCCAATTTCCTGGATATCTGATATTTGCGCCACCACGGTGGGACCAAGAGAGACATAAGCGCCCGAAAAGAAACCAAAAAGGGTGGCGTAGAGAAGAATGAGGATATTGCTCTTCGCAGGGATCCATATTGCTAGGGTAATAATGCCAGAGACAATGGTAGCGATGAACATGACGTTGAAACGGCCGAACCTGTCAGCGAGAATGCCTGGGAGGAAACGACCAAAAAGGCTTGAAATTTCGTTAGCCAAGATACAGAACGCATGTGATGCTGTCTTATGCCTACCTCCCTCCATTCAAAATGGGTATCACATACTGCGCAATGCGTTCTGACATGCCTGCTGCCCGGCCTTGAGTAATGAGAAAATTAATCGGAACCCAAAGTCCGAGGGAGAAAATCGTCATGCCAATAAGGGCACAGAGAAATGGGATGTCCCTGAACTGATGCAAGTAGTTGCGGATCGAAAAGGACTTGTGCGTATGCATGAGGAGTGATTTAACGGTGAGAACGGCAATAATGTTTAGAACCAAGACCATGAGGGCTACTATGCGCATTGTCCAGGGGAAGCCAATATGCTGGACCAGACGAAAAACCATGATAGGGAAGACAACGCCTCCAATGGAGCTGCCCGTCGCTGCTATCCCGAAGGCAGTCGCTCTCTTCTTGATAAACCATGTTGAGATGGCCCCTGCTGAAGCGTAGTAGATGCAGCTGGCACCAATGGAACTGCAGACGGCCTGTGCAAGGAAGAACTGATAATACCTTGTCGACCCAGAAGTCATGATCAGCCCAAATACTTGTAGAAATGTGCCAACCACAAGGAGCCACCGTGGACCGTTGTCGTCAAAGAGCTTCCCGAAAACGACACCTCCACCAAATATGATGAAGACCTGAACGGATGAGATCCAGGATATATCCGAGGAGGAGTATTCTTGTAGAAAATGAGTTCGGTAGTAGTCCTGGAAGACACCTACTGAGTTGAGCCACCCAAATGAAGAAGTGAAGGCACACCATGTTCCAAAGCACACTACCCAACCATGCAGACCACCGTCTATTTGCTTCGCTGGTTGGTCTATGATGCCATGATTATCAGAGAGAGAAATGGACCCATCAAAAGGTGAAGCAGCATGTGGCAGAGGAGGCAAAGGAGGGGGTGAGTGTATGGCATTATCGTCGTCCTCGGAGCGTTTTGTAGATACAAAGGTGAAAGGAAGTGACCTTTCGGAGCGATCAAGCATCGATTGACCGGGAAGAGCACTCAGATCATCATGATAGGGTTGTGATGGTAAGGAGAGGCGAGTGGAATGATTCATGATGATAGTTGTGAGCTAGGAGACGTACAATGCATCTAACTACCCTATTCGCTTTATTTATAGACCTGACTGACAAATATTGACGTGACATTCATCACTTCGTGTAATGCAGCTGGTTGAGGTTGCGGAATTGTTGGTAGTGCTTCGTATTGGAAAGCCATGGGTGAATGCTCGGCCGAGGCGGCCTCGAATACATCTATAGCCTAATTATATTAATGGGCTGAAAATATTGTAAGCAATACGAGGAATGCAAAGCAAGTGATACATGCCCGAGTACCCCTTGGAGCTATTGTATTACATGTGGAGGTCCGTATTCCTTCGGCCACGGAAGAAGTGTTCCAAATCCGTGTATTTGCATCCCGAAACATTGCAACATGAGATGATTGGCTTTATTGGTGCTACACGATAGCTTACTTCGGCATTTATTGTGGCGTCGGCCAGACCCAGATCCAAAATAACTTATCATGGTTATTCAACGAAGGGCTTGAACATGTTTTAGACCACTCGCGTACATGCTTTGTTCTATCTTGATTGTACGCTTTCTAAACAATGATTTGATGAATTAAATTGCTACTGTAAAGGAATACGCGGAGTGTAATACCAGATACTAGATATTGCACACCATCTGAGACCGCAAGGCCTGATTCAATCACGGCAGCCATGCTCCGTGTAGCACCCACGTGCTAGAAGTGATCGCACACATGGTCACACCCCAAGAACGGCGCCTGTATTCATGTCCGCATCTTACTAAGATTCTAACTTCTCAGGAACATACTCTTTTGAGTTTTTCTTTATTTCCATTTTCCGTTTAGGTGCTAGAGGACCACCATTAAGCCCACAAAGCGGTGCCCTTTGTATGTGTCTCTGGGATGCCGCTAAACGATAGACACATGGCATCCTATGACTCAGTATAGCAAATTCTGCCTCTCATTGACTGAACCGTCTGAGTTTTTCTAATATCATCTAATGTATGTAGAAGCAACATTAATGTAATTACTCTCATGTTTCTGTCTATGTTCAATTTGTAGGAGTTGTCTTAAAAAAATGAGGAAATTGCATACGCCACTCAGAGCCTTTCTCTCAGATACATGGCCGGGAACTGACCCGCAAGTACGCTTTGTGCTTATAGTCTTATCTAGCCTTATTCGGTCGACAACTAAAAGCAATCCTATCATTAGATCTAGGTCTTTCGGGGGCCTTTCGTAAGCCACGAAGAACAAGCAAAGTGCCTGTTATCCACTTGGTCGAATATATAATAGCCTTGTAGACTCTCGTGCATCTACATTTTCTTCATAATAATTTTATTTCTGTTCAGGACCCAACCTTTTGCCTAATCTCATCCACAGCATGTTTCATTCTCCTATTAACAGCATGATTGCCATTTTGTTGGTTCTATCCATGGCTGCTGCTTTTCCCCAACGATCATTTCATCAAATAACGCAACAGTTGCACCAAAGTCTCTCAAAGAATGCAGCCATCTATTTCCCATCAGATACAAATTGGGAAAACGAGACTGTACAGCGATGGACTATCTACGAGCCTGTAAAGCCTACATACGTAGCAGCAGTCAAGCCAGCTATCGAGGCAGATGTGTCAGCCATTGTAAGTGCATAGATCGATGATATCTAAAAGACAAGGACTGATCTGGACCTTAGATAAAAATAGCGAATAAATTCGATGTCCCTTATCTTGCTACAGGCGGAGGGCATGGCTTGTCCACGACTCTTGGTGGACTTGACAATGGTATCTCAATTGACCTGAGCAATTTCAAGAACGTGGATGTGAATGCACAAGCTAGGACGGTGACCATTGGCGGTGGGAATATATTTCGAGATGCCATTCAGCCGGTATTTGATGCAGGGTTTGAGATAGGTACGTTGCATTATTATCACGGTAAGAACTAGATTATCTAAGCTGATACCTCGTACTTTAGTGGCAGGTAGCTGCGCGTGTGTTGGAGCAGTTGGTGCAACCGTGGGTGGAGGCGTTTCGAGGCTTCAGGGGCTCCACGGCCTGATCGCGGATAATGTGCTCTCGTACAGAGTTGTCACCGCAACTGGAAGCATCATCGAAGCGTCTCAATTGCATAATCCGGACCTATTCTGGGCTATGAGAGGTGCTGGTCATAACTTTGGCATCGTTCTCGAGGCAACCTATAGGATCTACAAATCAACCAACGGTGGAAAGGTCCTGAATGCAGACCTTATATTCCCAGCCAGCGCAAATCACACACACTGGCAGCTTCTTAAGAACATATCGGCCAATCTGCCTCCTGAGCTCACGATGTTCTCGGGTATTAATTATAACACAAGATATGGCGGAGTCAACATCCTATTCAACGTTGTCTATTATGGCCCCGAGGTAAAAGGTCGAAGATTGATTGCTCCCTTCCTCGCCAACAACCCGCTAGTGGCTGACATTAGGTACATTGACGCTATTGACATTATCCCCGTCTCACTGTTCGGGCGGTTCGCCGACCCGCAATGCAGAAAAGACAACTTCGTTAATACCTACACGGTTGGCACCATAGGAATCGACATCCCAACTTTCGATAAACACTTTAGTGACATGGTCAATTACTACGCGAAATACCCGCAAGCAAACACTAGCACTGTATACTTTGAGACCCTCCCAACCCGAGGCGTTACGGCCGTTGCAACAGATTCCACTTCGTATCCATTCTCGCATCGGCGAATTCAGACGCACGTGTTAGTACTTCCAGGATTTATAGTCGGACGTTCTTGCTAACGTCTCCTAGTCTTTGGACATATAACTATAATGATCCAAGCGTCGATGAGGAAATCAATACCTTTGCTAGAAGCAACCGCGATATGTTTGCGAAAACTAGTGGCTTTTCTGAGCTGGAGCTCTATGCGACCTATGCCCATGGTGATGAAGGCCCTGAGGTTTGGTACCGGGAGAGTCTTCCACGGTTGAGGAGTCTGAAGAGGAAATTCGATCCTAACAATAGGTTTCGATACTTCAACCCAGTCATATCATAGATCCATTGTAGTAAATGTAGTATTATCCTTACTTCAAAAATAGAGGAAAAACTTGACTTATATGTTAGATTTCGCTCCCCTTTTTTTTTTCAGAATCTTGACGTGCGCATTGTGCTGA
This sequence comes from Rhytidhysteron rufulum CBS 306.38, assembly GCA_000467735.1. Taxonomy (NCBI): domain Eukaryota; kingdom Fungi; phylum Ascomycota; class Dothideomycetes; order Hysteriales; family Hysteriaceae; genus Rhytidhysteron; species Rhytidhysteron rufulum. The sequence continues at coordinate 5,146 of AJFL01000376.1, forward strand.
AGATTATACAGAACCTTTTTCCCTCTCGAGAATCTCCTTACAGGCACTATAAACATTGAATCTATGATAAATATTTAGCAATGGACTCAGCAAATTCAAATCACCGTACAGCTTACCCATAATCATGCTTATAACGGTCAGAAAAGGAAGTGGGAACATCTAATGGGAGGAGCATTAGGAACGAGAGCATACAACTAACAAAGTGCATCTTTCAAGCTCACCAGAACCAGGAGGGTCAGCATAGTTCCGTAGCTGAGATTCCACGTCGCTTTCCCTGCCGAGGCGCGTCCAGGATAGCACCTGTGTTCGGGATGCGCGTAGTCGGCGAACCTTTTCGAAAAGAGCGAAGTACCGGGGAACCTGTGATGTGGATTCAAGTCCTTTGAAGAGCTCACCTAGCGCCCCAGCGTCTTCGATTGCTTGATTTGCCCCTTGTGCGCCGAATGGAAGCATCTACATTATGAATCAACGTGAGAGTCCGGAATAAAATGGAAAGGGAATAAGACTTACGGGGTGAGCAGCATCTCCGATTAAGAGGATCTTTTCACGGTGCCAGGTGGGAAGTGGCTCGTATATGTGAAGAGGCCAATTCGTGGCGGCTTTAGCCATGCTAGGTTCGACGATTAATCTATCTAGCGGCGAGGTCAAGAATGTTGGGGTCCTCACCTCATGATGTGGGTGATGCTTGGATGGTAATGTCCAAAACTCGCCATCATATCTGCTTTAACATCTTCATTGCCTTTATTAGTTTTCCAGCTCTAGTTGCGTAGCGTTGACTCCTTTTTTCTTACCATTGTGACTTTGGCGTCTACAATCATGAACCCCCACCATCACTTGTAGTTGTTTACTGTGTGATTGCTGAGCATTATGTTTCAAACGATGTAAGAAGTGGCGAACTTACTTTCGGCAAGAAAACCACACCACATGATGTTCTATCTCACTTCGTGTATCTGTAAATAAGCAGCATCCTTCCCCCTTCAGCTTTACTAGATCCTGCACATGAAAATCATCACGAAGTTCCGTCGTGGGTATAGCAAGACGAAAAGCGCTCAGGCCAGATGGCATAGCCTGCAGAGTATTGTGATCTTTCAACACCTCATTCTTCAACAGTGAACGCACTCCATCAGCACCTATGACAGCATCAGCATACTCTCGCGTTCCATCCTCAAGGAGAACGAAGCCTTCCTCAGCATTAGCTTCTAGCACCTTTGTTCGTAATCGGACATCCAACCCTGAGGCAAGACGCAAGAGTTCGTTGAGGAGATCGACACGATGGATGGTGTATAGTGGTACCCCGAACTCCTGCTGGGGATCGCATAGGCCATGGCTAGTGAGTGACTCGAGAGTGATACCATCCATCAGCTCGAAATAAGTAACCTTATCGGCACGCGCCTTAGTGAAGCTGAAACCGAGGCGAGATAATACGCGCTCGGCATTTGGAGTGATGACAACAGCAGTGCCCACTTGGTCGGTGAAGTGGGACTTCTCAATGACCTGCACAATGTTAGTATGGTCGACGTACTGGATACTAGGACAATCAACCTTCACGGAATGTCCGGCCTGGTGGAGTGCGACAGCTGCAGAAAGCCCGCTGATACCGGCACCAACGATGATGACTTGGAGAGGCATAACCTTACTTAGGTTACGTTTGAGGGAGTTGGAATGATTGGAAAAGAGGAAATGGACATCAGGAGGAAAGGATCATTGAGCGAGGTGTCCATAGATACCGTTTTGATTTTGTTGTGGGACTACCGTTTCCATGGCCTTGATGATGACTATAAGCCACTTCATCCACCCTGTCCACTGTACTACATAGTTGTGTCAACGCCAATGTAATAGGTCACGACTGTTAACTTGAAGATTTATTCACTGGCTTATAAAATATCTCCTGCGAGCTTTCGCTCCCTATATATTCAGAACTCTGTCTTCAGGCGAGTGATGGCACTGTTATAGAGTGTTACATGTCCCTTTTCATCCTTTACAACTGTCCGTTTTCAGTGTATATCGTCACCTCGTAGGATAAAGCTACACATACCTCCTACTATGCATTATTTGCCTAACAGTTACTGTACGACACAGCATGAATGATAAATAGTGCGCTAGCGTTTTTGAGCTATTGAAAAGAGAGAATAATCACGAGGAATCGCATCGGTAGCTATGGGTTTGGAAATGCTATTCTTTGAATAATTTGTACAACGCGTATGGCTCCATTCTTACGATGGCATGCTACCATAACAGAAACATCATTGGGCACATAGAGATAGGCCAGACAAGGGGGGATATATTATAATTAGTTGTGTAAAGTGAACGATAAGATACTAAAATAAGTTCAACATCACAAACCAATACGCTTAGAAGTCTTCGCCGTCGCGATTGAAACAAGTCAAGTCTCTCATCAATGTTATTCTAACTACTTTTTGATTTAAGGACACACAAAGTCCTATAAGGAACAAAGAACACAACCTTGTCGGCAGCATGATGCATCCCGCATATACATTTGAACAGAGAAAACTTACCAAAAGGGTTATTGAATATGGGTTGAGAATATGTCTTCAATCATAGGCCGCGAGACCAAGATTCCTGGCATATGCATAAGGGAAAAATTGTATGGGGAGTAGGGTCGATTGATCAGGGACACCTAAAAGAGGAATAAAGTTACCATACGGTAAAACCTCTGGTTCAAAGGAATATACCCATTTCTGAATGTTGGACACATTCCGTGTCTTTTCTAAGGGAGGAGGATTTTTACTAAGTTAATCGTGGAATCTATTTAGGTTTTATATATTTAGCGTCGAAATATCTTTCTACATAAGTCCCAAAATGTAGCATAGAAAGGGTAATTAAAACCTCACTTCGCAATATTTACTGCACTACCAATCTTATTCCAGTCAACACATGACCACATGTATTGTTAACCTAGATTGAGGCAAAACTATGAATGCCTAATTCACATCTAGAAACAAAAGGTCTCACAGGTATTCTTCTTTTCCATCTACACCGTGGTGGTAGATTCAACCCGGCCATAGAAAGTGTTCGATAAGCAGCTTATACGCCACAGTCACGTCGTCGAGTGAGACGGGTCTTCTCCGTTAATAATTGGCGCACATGTGCAACAGCCCCATCCTTAAGCGGATAAAAAGAATCATGCTTCGGTACGAGCATAACGCCACACGACTACCATCAAGGAAAGCCCCTCATATGTACTCCCAACACAATGCCTCAACTATGCTAGCTAACCCAATAGCGCTGTTTTTCGTGGGCCATGTCACCACTCGTAACTTTGAATTTATCTATGGGCTCTTCGTCTTACGAACGCAGGTCTGCAGTAATCTGATTCTATTGAGCGAGACACATTTCACAGATTCTTTGTGTTTTATTGCTCACAAATGTAGTCTCACCACTCCCCGGACTAGACCAACAGAACCGTCATACGGAAGATCTCAGCGGAAATACTATACCTAGTCTCGAGGCGGCCGCTTAAGAAAATTAAATCGCTTTCATAGCCGCTGGTATGTAGTAAGGCTGAAATGCAAATGCAAATGAAGATGCAGATGTCCAGCTAGAGGTTTATGGTAAAGCTAAAGGGCTGTGAGGAATTATTATTCTGGAGTGGTAATCCCACTGCTTCCGTAGGTTCCACCGCTAGTAAAGAATAGTATTGACGAGATTGTCCTTCGGTGTAACAGTTGCTCACAAGCTGCTGGTCATAATGGTATCAAGCGGAGATGTTTGGTCCCCGGGGAAGCTGCATGGCTTTCCTGGCACTGCATCATTGTATAATATACCTCTGTCGTACTGAATCTCACTCACCAGATAGTTGGACTAATGGAGTGATGATGGCTGATTGCGTAGGAGATCAGGTAAGTTGGCCTAGTGCCTTCATCACGTTAGAGAGCGCTGATCTAATTGGCTCAATATCGTAATGGGTATGAAGTCTTCGAACAAGTGATGGTTGGGCTCATGAATGCATGAGAAACGAGACACCAACTTCACTCAATCTGGGCTCCTTTCTATACGCACTTGATGTACATAACAAACATGCCATTAACAAATTTAGCTATACATTTAGTATACTTGCTACACACCTTCAATAATCTCTCTTAGGGAACCTCTTCCAAGCCTCTTCCCATCCCGCCCCCCTTACGAAATCCCAATGCTTCGTCCACGTCATAGGTTTCTCCGTCCCTGAATCAATCATCGCAACCCCCGCGATTAAAAACATATGCTGCTTAACCCGAAACTCAGGTAAATAATCATACGGCCGAGAAATCTCCTCGCAAAGCTTGGTAGACCTGATCATCTTAGCCATATGTCCATCGTCCTCGTGGAGACACGCTCGCGCAAATACCTCCGGCCACCCTTGGTTGGGTAACCTGGGGTGATGCGAGCAGAGGTAGTCAAGGCGGAGTTGTGGGCATCCCATTCCCGCGTAGGTCATCATGAAAACACGCCCGCTGTATTCCAGGAGTCGTGCCTTCTGCTCCTTAGTGAAGGAATCTTCATGGAGAAAGGAGACGTGCCCGATGCTTGCGGTGAGAGTATGTAGGAGCCAGAAGTCGAAGGCACACTCGTAAGGAGGTCGTTGTGCGCCTGCTGTGATGTAAACTGCCGCTTCATTAGCAATACACTTTGTCAAGGCGCACTACGAAGGGTGCATCTGGCCAAACATACGAGCGGTATTGACAAGTTCTGCCGTAGCCCTCTCCAGATCATCCGGGTCCACCCGCCATCGAGCTGCCAAACGTACTATTTCATCCTTTGCATTCACCAAGATGCCATCGCGAGCCATCTCCTTATCCATGGCCCAACGACCTGAGTACTTCCGCCTCTGGATGTGATAATTGTAGCTTGAAGCTGTGCTGATTTGCGGGTCTTTGCGCTCCATGTCTATGATATCGGCCAGCGATAGAGCGGGCTCCTCGGCCTCCGCCGCAAGTTCCTCTGCAGCAGATAGATACTCAGTGTACCACCAGTCGTGGTGTACCGCCGCCTGTGCAAGACCCTCGGCGAGCAATAGTGGTTGACGGAATTCGAATGCAAGTCCGATGTGGATTAGGCCGTGGACATAACCTAAACTCGTCAGTTCTATCAAACTACCGACGTCGACAATATGTACGTACCCATGTAAATATGATGATGCATTTCCCGAGCAATTTCTCCATCTCCAACAAGATACTTCTGTATCACAGCCTGATACCCATGTTCCCCGATCTGGGCTAGGAAAAATTGCTCGAAGTTCCGGAAATGCTCCTCTTTCCCTAGACATTTCTTGAACACGAAATCATCCTGAAGGTCCTGCACCAACGGCTCAACTACTAGCATCGCAGGTCGCATGTAAAGACCATTGCGACCGTGCTGGGATCTGAGTACCTCCGGTGTCGCTCCTAGAGCCCACAGTGTCAAGTCGTGATGGGCGATATGGTTGTGAAGGTATACCTGTTTTTCTCGACTCATATCAGTCCGACGAATAGGCTTGAATCTATATGACAATACGTACGCCCATGTGATCTTCAGTAGTGAAGAAGATATGGTAATTCTCATTGTTGTGCTTCAGCAGCTCCTCTGTTGTTTTTGCACTATTTTCTGTTAGCTTTGCGGCATGAACGAGGCCTGGAGTTTGAACTGGGTCGATTATGTAGGTGTCTGTTTTGAGCATTTTGGGCTTTTGTAGACTATCGCCGTTGTTCTTCTTCCAATATAATGCGTTCTTGTCGTGGTCTCCTAACCATAGGTAATTGGCCGCTTGGTTTCCCCGCCGTGGTGAGATGACTATGACCTGTCCCTAACAGCAAGATAAGACGTGGTCCACTAGACACAAATGGATTATTGATTAGATTAGTGTAGTATGACGGACGAATGCAAATCGGAACACTGTTCAAGACACGTAGAGTTCTTTCTCACCTCAATGGTGTTTAAGTTGACGCGGGAACCGTCGTCATACATAAATCAGTGACTACCCATGACATATGCGGCCAACTATCCCCAGTATGGTGAGTAACTAATTGAAGTAGGATGTGGCGCGAAGATGATAGCACAAAGAAAGAGCCCTATCATTCCACTCGCCGCACCGTGAGCGACGTAGAGAAGGATGCTATGCAGCGAGGAAAGTGTCACTAAATACACAAACGTACAAATAAATGAGCTGCACAACACGGCAAGTACCCAATGTACCACCATCCATACCTTCAAATCGCGACTCTCTTAGTACGTTCCCGTCATGACAGAAAGGCGACCGCCATCAGTAGTAAGAATGAGACCATTAGAGTAACTACCAGACCGACCACTAAGATACAAAATAGCGCCAGCCATTTCCTCGTCACCCCCGAACCTCCTGGCCGGAATGAACCTCTGGTCGTCGATTGTCTCCTGTTCTGGGTTGCGGGTGTTTATTAGCACCGAGGCTAGCTCCGAAGGATATACTGTTTTGTACATTTCTTGGTTAGTATTTGTGACGTGGTATGGAATAATGGGGATGATAACTTACTCCCGGGAGCTATGGCATTCACGCGTATACCAAATTGGGCTAACTGGGTACTTGCGTGCTTTGCTACCTGCATGATGGCCACTTTACTAGTTAGATATGGTGGCGAGGATGTCCAGTGGCGGCTGAACGCTGATACGCTGGTGGTAAAGATGACCTGGCTTTGGATGCTCGGAACATCGCTGCCCTCTTGGAGCGGCTTTCCAAAGCCACCCTTGAGCGCATTCTTATTACCTGCATCAAGCAGCTCTAGAAATGCCGTCATGGTGAAGAACGCAGCCGTGATGTTGAGGCTTAGCGTATCGTTCATTTCGTCCATGGAGAAATTCGTGAAGAGATTCTGCCGCAGTTGCGCGATTGAATGGTCTGGATGAAATCGCACC
>AJFL01000377.1:0-20791 GCA_000467735.1 Rhytidhysteron rufulum CBS 306.38
GTGTTGTGATACCCTTACACTACAATCCCCTAAACCAGTTGTTGTTTTTGATTTCATGCAAATCACATAGATTGAATCTCTTATATCCCCAAACATCATTAATGCTACAACCCATTTGCTAACCATCTGTGATTATCGATCATCTGTCCAACCAACTAAGACTCTTGGCATCTTGAGCGAGTATGACTTCAGCTGACTCCTCTTCTTGTTATTGTGCGTAAGGCCCACCCTTCTTTTCTTTGAGAGTTCTACTGGAGTGCAAAGAATGATTTTCACGTGCCATGCGGGGTGTGGGTCGCTTAGCATATGCGCTAGCCAACGCTAACGCTAATCTAAACTTCTATCCAATTAGATCTCTATTTTCTTCCTTCACCTCTTTACCTGCACTCTTGAACCTCAACTTTGGTCTTCCATTCTAATATCACAACATAGAATGACAGACCATATGGATACAGACATAGATTCGTAAGATCGGCTTGCGTGGACTGAACAAACAAGAGGTTTTCTCTTATTCTTTACTAAACCCGGCATCAGGTCACGCGAAACAGAACAATGGAGCAGGTTACTCGCTCTGGCCGTGCGCGACAACCCAATAAGAGGTACGTGAACGATCCGTTCGCAGATATAGACAAGAAACTTCTTTATGCATCATCCGATTCGGGTTCCAGTACCAGTACTGAACCTCCAGCAGAAGATGGAAGTGATGCGGAAGTTGTCGTACCCTTGGAATTCGACGAAGAGGAAGACCTGGGTTCGTCAGATGTCAACCCTTCAGAAATGGAAGATACCGTCGAGCTTGGAGGTGAAGAGCTTGGTGATGAAGAGGAACTAATACCCGTGGATTCCGATGGCAACGAGCAAGCGCCTGCGGACCGCCATGGCCTCAGTGGTAGGAACAAGATGCCAAAACAGGAAGGCCTGGCGGAAAAGCATGTGTTCGGAATGCGTGATCATGGCGCTCATGACAAGTATATGAAAGGCGGCAAAGAGCGTAGAGCTACCTACCTATTCGGACCACCCAGCGAAGTTACACCAGTCCTCCAGACGCGGGACCACTGGATCAATCTCCATACCTTCCCTTTCAAGTCAGCAGATCAGCAGGGAATGGGTGGGCTTCGGCGATCTTACTTTGCCTCTGAGGGGATGTATGAGCGAGAACAGATCCAAGTGAACCACTGGTACCTAGAGCAAGGTGGCAAGAAGGCATTCGAACTTCACCAGAAAAGTCAAGAGATTAGTGTAGCCGAAGCCCAAGCATATATGCCGGAATCAGACGACCCAATGAATACACTTCTAGGACCACATAAGAATCCAACACTTTTCTCCCTCAAGCCTGGAGATTGTTTGAATATGTCCAAGGCCTTTGTCGAGACAGGGCGAAATGGCTGGCTATTAAACATGGGGGCAAAGGTCGCTGATGCTCAGTGGCTCGCGGATAATGAAGAAAAGACACAGTATTTGGCGGTGGCGGTGCAACAAAAGGACCCCTCAAAACGGAATATCGACCCGTTTCAGAACCCGAAAGCTCCCGCTTTTACGCCTCAGAAACCATTCCCTGCGTCTATCCAGATATGGTCATTCGATTCTTTGCCGAATGGAGATATGAACCTTGAGGTGAAGCCACAGCTCATGATGGTCATTTGCACAAACTGGGGGTCTCCTAGGCGTCTTAGATGGAATCCTTTGGGACCATCAGGTGCAAGGAGTTTTGATGGACCTGTAACCGCCACCCATCTTGGTCTTCTTGCGGGCGTATGGTCAGACGGTAAAGCACGGATTCTTGATATAAACATTCCCAAACGCAGCTCAGATGTCCAAAGCACGTACTGCCTAGAGATTACACAGTCAGCATTCGAAGTTCAGCTGCCAATGACACTATGCACCTGCCTTACTTGGCTCTCTGGGTTGAGTCTCGCAGTCGGAACAGCAGACGGCAACGTCGCCATCTGGACACTCACACACAAGGACATTTTCCCATCTCCAATCCCTGAATCGGTTTCAGAAAGCAGAAGCAGCTACAATCCTAGCCCTTGGTTCTATCGTCAGTTAAATCTAACCTACATCCTCGACATCGCCTCCGCCTACCCCTCCCGTCCAACGTTCATATCTACTACCTGCAGCGATGGTCACAATCGGTTGACTGACCTGCGATCTCCTGACATAGATACCATTGCCACGACTCGCCATCGCGTCTTCAACACTGCACAAGCATGGCATGAACAGAGCCAAACTTTCTTGACACCAGACGAAGCCTACTTCATACGGAGTCACCCTATCCGAAGGTACTATATGAACCTTGCAACTCTACGAGCGGAAACGCAGATATTGGCCGTTGCAACTAGCCCACTCCATCCGAGCGTATTAGTGGGCAGTGCAGATGGAGTGGTGCTAGGTGGGAACCCTACAGAGAGGATATTGGATTCGAAAAAGATACCATGGCAGCAGATCTGGTTTCAGCATGAATGGAGGAGGGGAATGATTCCGGATGATGGAGATGAAGGAACAATCCCGTCGTCATCGGCTGAGGACCTCCCTGGAGAGTCGTTGCCTAGATCCACTTCTATCAATGGTAAGCATATGAGAACCCCACAAACAGATCCTTCTACCTCAAACCCCATGGACTTACTCTCTTCCTCATTAGCTACCTCAGTTCTACCAGATCCTTCTGCCAATACTCCGCAGTCTGCTCCCATCACCACCACCCTTCCGGATATCCTAGCCAAACCTCTAGCCCGCATAATCGAGGGCTTTAAACCCACTCCCACAAATCTCAATCATGTCCGTGAAGGCGACAAATACGTTGACGGAGGCAAATCAGCTACTGTCTTCGAGGAGCCTACTACAGTCACCTGTTTGGCTTGGAATCCGAATTTCAGAGCAGGGACATGGGCAGTTGCAGGTTTGGCAAATGGACTACTTAGGGTTGATGATGTTGCGGTTGACAATGAAGATTGACAAATCGAGCCCAGTGGGTGGTCTTACTTTAGCTCTGGCTTTCGGGGATGCATCCCTAGAAACTAGAATCCTTGATTCGGAATTCTAATTTTCACAGATTCTAAGCTCTGGGTCTTTGACTTGTACAATAGTTTACTAAATTCAGAATTTTGGGCTTCAAGGAAGTTAGATTATTGGATATCTGGACTCTTGACTGGGTTTTCTAGATTCTTAACCTCCGAATTGAATGCTAAATTATAATCCCTTGAGACTTATTTTGCACAGTGACGAGAAAACACCATTTTAAACCCTATTAAATTGAACCATGTATAATGCTATGTATAATACATTAGAGAGCATATGCTTCTTCAGGTTGCGCTAGTTCAGGGCATGTGAGTCCAAAGCAAGATCCTTAATCCGACTAGCATTCCAACCTTACTTCGCACTGGGAGTAAAAACGAAGCTACAAGAAGGATCGGCATTTACTTGCTTCGGGACGAAAATAATAATACAGGATACAAATGATGCAAGTAACTCCGATGTGTCGAATATCTGATATTCGGAGGTCGGGCAGGACGTAGTAGAGCTTTGATACCAGTTTTTGTGGAGTTTAGGCAATCATTTAGGCCGGAATCAAAACAACCGGCCCACCGATGACGACCGAATAGCAAGGCGTCTGACAGTTGTCGTGGCAAAGAGCTTGGCAATGCGAAACGATAATAGCAACGGACACGTTGGTGGAGATGGAGGTATGATGTATGATGGGTTGAGGTTGGCGAATGTCTACGGGCCGACTTCGGGAGGTGACGAAAAAGGTGTGGCTGGTTGTGGCTGGAGAGAAACCTGACCGATCTGGGGAATGATCGACACGACCCGATTACGTGCCACACCAGCCTCGCGAATATCCTCAATGCTCTCTCCAGCCATCCTGCAAGCATGCCCGCCACCATGGATTTTCAATATAAACTTCTTCTCCTTGCCTCGGATCATGCACATCTAAATCCTATCCAAATCCTACATCCTCAATTAAGTATTCTTTTGAGAATCGCTGAATCGCAATTCCTCACTCTCTTGAATCTTGAATCGCAATTCTTCACTTTCTTGAATCCTGCCTGCATCGCAACTCCGCCTTCGCTTCGATCGCAAACTTCCTCCGGTCCTCGATTGCACCTTATAGCGCTTCTTGACAGTTCTTTGTTTAGCCAGGATGCACTTCTTTCAATTTGAATCTGCTATTCTGCTCACTGCATTGACTGCCGTCTCCGCTATTCCAGTCAATTCCACGCTTGCCCAGCGAGCTACTGCTGAAACGAACTCGACGATTACCCGACGAGCTGAAACGAACTCAACTCTTGCTTACCGAGCAACTGCTGAGAACTCGACGCTTGTCTACCGAGAAACGAACTCTACAGACGACTCAAACGCTTTCCGTCGTGCAGTGACAATCAATGCGACGCATTTCTCGGATGCTGAACCCCGAGCAGCTCCTCTCAACTCCAGTCTCTTACACGCTACTACTCGAGCAACTTCAGAAAACTCTACACACTCTTTAGATGCTCGAGATGACCCGCTCAATTCCACTGTTACACCTCGGGATGTGCCACTGAATTCCACACGAACCCGGAGCGTCACACCCCGTGCCGCTTCAGTTGGTACAGCAGTCCCTTGGAAGATCCTGCGCCGGGCGAAGAGCTACTCGGTTGTCAATGTTGATGGTGGTTCGACCGATGTTCCCCCAGCAACTGTCGTTCAAACGATATCTGGACCTGCTCAAACAACAACTGAATATGTCTCCACTCCCGATGCTACCGGCTCTACTTCGATAGTTCTCCCGCCTCGATCGACTGAAACTCCCTCGAGCGCAGCTCAACCTTCTATTGTCACTGTCGTTATCACTGCCTCGGATGGACCACACACGACCGAGTATTATGACGATGGATTGTGGCACACGAGATATCCAATCAAGAGTGGAGATGCACCTGCTGCAGTTGTTACACCAATTGTCCGTGGCAAGGCTTTGGCCTCCTCTGAAACCGACTCCTCCAGTGCAACCTTCGTCCCAACGCCAGTATCATTTTCTCTTCCCTTCCCTACCTTGCCAGCACCTTCTGCATCGGCTTTCAACCATACTGAGATACCCGTACGACGATAGATTTTTATTATGATTAAGATTGAACGCGAAATTTTACGATAGATGATCGTGACGGATGGTCATGATGGGAGGAAATGATGGATTCTCTGCACATATTTATGAACGTTGGGAATGAAACGGAACGCCTGACGGAACATGTTCAAAAGACGAAATTTGCATCTCATGGTTGGGGGTTTATTATGCATAGAAATAGTATGGCGTTTTGGGAGCAACTAGGAATAGAGAGGCGCACGACAGCTATAGAAAGCTTGAAAGTTAATTCATAGACGGGTATCGGTGCCCCTGTACACATATAGTAGATAGTAATCAACAGAACCATCAAATTTGGAATATTTGCTTTCTAATTGCTGCATTGTGACTTCAATATACTACCATCCGCGGATCATAAGATATGGACCTGGGTTATGACTCGTTTCTTTAGAGACCAATTCATAATTATTGACTTCTGGGTTTGGAAAATATTCTCAATCACCAACTATCTAAGAACAAAATTGGTGGTTTGTGTGTCATGTGTCTAACTGTGGTTCTTGATTGATTGATTACGCGCCACAGCACTAGCCACAATTCCTCGACACCTGCATCTTCCAAGCGAACCCCAAAGGTGACGGTACCTTGAAGCTTGCAGCCTCACCTCACCCCATCCCGTCATAGCTACCCTGGAACAATTGCAAGACCACAGTCATGGCGTCGCCGCCCCCCGTAGAAGATCAAGCTCGTCTGCTTGAAGATGCGTTGGCCGTCGTGCGCCAGCAGACGATGCTCATGCGGCGGTGCCTGGAAACCCCCGGGAAGCTGATGGATGCGCTCAAGTGCAGGTAAGCAATCAACCGTCTTGAGCTCCTAGATTTGGAGAGTATATAGGCATCACTGACACATTTTTCTCCTAGTTCTACTCTGGTTTCAGAATTGCGAACGAGCAGCCTAGGGCCTAAGCAATACTATGAGCTCTACATGGCCGTCTTCGATGCGCTCCGCCATCTCGCAGTTTACCTCCGCGATAACCACCCTGTGAACCACCTCGCCGACTTATATGAGCTGGTTCAATATGCTGGAAATATCATACCGCGTCTATACCTCATGATCACCGTTGGTACCGTTTACATGGCTATCGAGGATGCACCTGTCAAGGAGATTATGAAGGATATGATGGAAATGAGCCGTGGCGTACAACACCCAATTCGGGGATTGTTCCTACGATACTACCTCGCCGGACAAGCTCGAGATTGCCTACCGGCCGGAGATGGTGATGGTCCTGAGGGGAATTTGCAGGATTCAATAAGCTTCATATTGACGAATTTCGTCGAGATGAACAAGCTTTGGGTGCGACTCCAACACCAGGGACATTCAAGAGAACGAGAACAAAGAACCAAGGAGAGACAGGAGCTTCAGCTGCTTGTAGGAAGCAATCTTGTCAGGTTGAGCCAACTCGTAGACTTGGAAAACTACAAGAAGATTCTGAACCCGTTACTAGAGCAAATTGTTCAGTGTAGAGATGTCCTTGCACAGGAATATCTTTTAGAAGGTATGTTTACCTTCCTATCTATTTACATATATTGGCTAACGGGGTGAAATAGTGGTCACGCAGGTATTCCCTGACGAATTCCACCTCCACACACTCGATCAATTCTTGTCTGCTACAGCTCGGTTAAATCCTCACGTAAACGTTAAAGCGATAGTTATTGGCTTGATGGACAGGCTATCAGCATACGCCCAAAGGGAGTCTGAAGCAGAGACTCCGGAACAGAGGAAGAAAACCGAAGAGGACGCAATCGCAAAGCTCCTTGAACAGATACGGATTAGCAAAGAGCGCAAGGAAGAAGAACCGGAGCCATCAGCACAGCAAAACGGGGATGCTACCGAAGAAGCACCATCCATCGCAGAAGAGGCTTCCACAACTTCCTCTGTAACTGCAGTAGCCCAACCTGAGAACGAGGCGACTGAAACAGACGATGATCTCAAAAAGTCAAGAGGAATTCCAGAGAATGTGAAGTTGTTCGAAATTTTCCACGAGCAGGTGGTAAGCCTAGTCAAGATGCAGCGTCTAAGTATACAAGACACCATTGCATTGCTAGTATCGCTTGCCAACCTTGCGCTGTAAGTTCTTTTTTAAATCATCTACATACCAATTCTAACAGGTGCAGAAATATCTATCCCGATCGTTTAGATTATGTTGACCAGGTCCTGGCTTTTGCGAATCAAAAGGTTGCTGAATATGCCAATAGTGCAGATCTGCACTCACAAGCAACGCAAAGCCAAATCCTCAACCTTCTTCTTGCCCCAATCAAAACATATATTTCACTTTTCACGGCCGTTGCTTTACCAAGCTTCGTCCCTCTACTTCATTCACAACCTTACCCAACCCGTAGAGCTGTGGCCGGTGAGGTCGCAAGGAGCTTACTACGGCACCAAACCCCCATCACATCTGTGGAGAATCTAGAAAGTGTCCTGGAGATCCTAAAGGTCATTATTAAGGAAGGTATCCAACAAGCCACCGGCTATCCGGGTGGGCCAATCCAAAGGAAAGCCATGGAGACAGACGACACGATAGAAGAGCAAGGATGGCTTGCACGGATAGTGCATCTCATACAGGGCTCTGACAATGACACTCAATTCAAGGTAGGCAATGTCATCGATATTTTAATAATCATGCTAACCGATTTCATTAGCTTTTGCAAACCGCTCGCAAGTCCTTTGCAGAAGGAAATGAACGAGTCCGGTACACCACACCTGCGCTTATTACCGCGTCCATCAAGCTCGCTCGTCGCTACAAAGCTCGTGAGCATTTTGAGGACAATTGGTCCTCCCAATCATCTGCACTCTACAAATTCATGCATAGCGCAATTTCTACACTCTATTCACGAGTTAGTAGTGCCGCTGAACTATCCCTTCGATTGTTTGTCGGATGTGGTCAAGTAGCTGATCAAAACGGGTTCGAAGAAGTTGCGTACGAGTACTATGCGCAAGCTTTCACGATCTACGAGGAGGCTATTAGTGACTCGAGAGCACAGTTTCAGGCTGTCTGTGTAATCGCAAGTGGCTTACACACCAGTAGAAATTTCGGAAAGGAAAACTACGACACTTTGATCACGAAATGTGCCTTACATGGAAGTAAGCTGCTGAAGAAACCAGATCAATGCCGAGCTGTCTATCTTGCCAGCCACTTGTGGTGGGCGACGGAGATTAGAGCATTGGGTGAAGAAGACCCGAAGAATGTAAGTTCTTATGATGATTGCGTTCAATTTTGATTGGCTAACCCCTATGCTTAGCTCTACCGGGATGGCAAGCGCGTTCTTGAATGCCTGCAACGTGCTCTTCGTGTTGCCGATGCCTGTATGGATGCAGCAGTATCAGTAGAGCTTTTTGTGGAGATTCTCAACCGTTATGTATACTACTTTGACCAGGAAAATGAGGCTGTAAGTAATCTATCCCATTCAATCGCATCAATTACTAATTGAATATAGGTTACGACTAAATATCTCAACGGTCTGATCGAACTGATCCACTCCAATCTCCAATCGAACGAAAATGCATCTTCACTCGAGAACCCGCGAAAACACTTCCAGCGAACCCTCGATTACATTGCCAGTCGAGAGTATGAAGGGGTAATTACGACACCAAAGTAATTCAAATGACGATTTTTCTGCATGAGCAAATGCGACCAAGAGAGCACTGTGTTAAGGGACTCATTGTACATATAGATTGGCAAGGAGTAACATCAGCGATTGGGGATGTGCGACGGTCGGTCAGTGGTTTTCCACTGTTGGGGTGAAAGGAGATTTGTAAGTTGAGGTAGGAAACTTTTCCGAATAATAAGATATCAATATGTTAAGTCCGACCGATTTGTTTGGTGTTTTCATGAATTAGTGAGAGTTGAATCATGCCATGCATGTCGGTTACCGATGCCGGGATAAAGCATGCAGCTAAGCTATGTAGAGGAAGGTGGTAACGACTAATTCAGACGGTTCAAGCAAACTAAAAAAGCATTTATTGTGCCATTTGCACCAGGTATCAAGGCCACGATATCACTGGACATTGACTCAATTGAGTTGAGTGAGTCAGCCCAACAACATTCCTTGTCCACAGTGAAACTAAGTATATAAATTCTGTCTTCGCACCGCCTTGTCCTCAATCGCTCTCCCAGCTTCTTTAAGCCTTCTGGTTACACTTTCCTAGGAGGAGGGGTAATAGCTTTCAATATATACCCATCATATCCCAAGGGGATATATTACCTTAAGGTATCAAACAAAACCTAACGCTCATTAGCTACAAAGCACATAACTCTCATTAAGGTATGGAATAAAATATAATGCACCTTCGCTTAAAAGCCTACATCCTCTCCAGAAGGTTAAAAGTGTAATCAGACTAATACTGTAAACATAGGAAAACTCCAAGATGAACGGCTCAGCATACACGGAAGAGCAAATAGCTCAATACCTCGAATACATCAAACTACCTCCAAAATACACAGCAGAGTCACCCAAAACCATTGACTTTCTCACCTCCCTCCACCAACACCAAATCGCCGCGATCCCATACGACAATCTCTCCCTACATTACTACGCCCCACCCTCGCTCCCCGACACCCACCACTTCATCGCATCCGCCAATAGCAACCCCTCGCTCCCGT
This sequence comes from Rhytidhysteron rufulum CBS 306.38, assembly GCA_000467735.1. Classification (NCBI taxonomy): domain Eukaryota; kingdom Fungi; phylum Ascomycota; class Dothideomycetes; order Hysteriales; family Hysteriaceae; genus Rhytidhysteron; species Rhytidhysteron rufulum. Next base: position 9,714 of record AJFL01000377.1, read on the forward strand.
CAGCACCGAGTCTCAACCCCGCAGAAACGTTTCGGAAATTCGTAAGCAATAATCGAGGACGGGGCGGGTATTGCATGGAGGTTTCTATCTTCTTTAATCACGTGTTACGGGCGTTGGGGTTTAGGGCTTATATGACTGGTGTCAAGATCCGGCATCGGGAGGGGGGTGTACCAAAGGGGAAGTATATTGGTTGGGTGCATTTGGTTAATATAGTTACGTTACCTGATGGAACGCGTTGGAGTTTAGATGTTGGATTCGGTGGCGATGGAGCCACGAAACCTATGCCTTTAATACTTCCACCGACAGGTCTATCCCGCGAGGAAGCATCCACACACGCCCCCATAATCCCCAACATCGGGACGCAAGAAATCCGCATCATACGCTCGCAACTCCCACCCGAACACGCCGAAAGCGTATCCGGGCAAGACTGGTGGATCTATCAATATCGTAACGAGCCTTCCAAACCTTGGAATGATTTCTACGCCTTCGGAGAGCAGGAATTCCTGCGTGAGGATTTTGAAATCATGAATTTTTTTACAGGGACGAGTAAGGCTAGTTTTCAGACGGAGGTGGCGCTTGTTATTAGGTTTTTGATAGGGGAGAGGGAGGAGTTGGGAATTGTCGGGAAGGTTATGCTTGTTGGTGAGCAGGTTAAATTGAATATGGGGGGGAAGACGAAGGTTGTGGCGGTTTTTGAGGAGGAGGGGAGGAGGGTTGAGGGGTTGAAAGAGTGGTTTGGGATTGAGTTGACGGAGGAGGAGAGGAGGGGGATTAGGGGGAAGGGTACGGAGTTGAAGGGGGAGTGAGGGGTGATGGATATGTGGTTTTGGCATAGATTTAGAGGGCGAATGATATAGAATAGACGTATTGGGAATTGGGCTTTGAGAAATAAAGGTTTTAAGGATAAAGAGACTATAGTATTGAAGTCATCTTGTAGAGATAATGAAAGAAATAACGCAACCTATGAATCCAGTTCTTCATTTTAAGTGCAGAAATCACGTATAAAAGTCTGAGCTAAGAAGCAGTGTTATTTAGCAAGGTCATACTCATCATTAATCATTTATACAAAGCACACTCAGCAGAACCAATCTACTCATCATTCTTCATCGTCACCTTCTCTTCCTTCACCTCCGTTTCCGGAGGTGTATAAGGCGGCGGTAAATCTTCCACCTCACCCACCGCCTTCATCTTCTGCTTCTGCTTTCGATTCCGTCTCCCAAGCAAAAACGCCACCCCGGCAATCAGTAAAACACCAACACCCACACCGACCCCAAGACCAATTTTCACGCCTAGAGCAGGGTCTATAGAAGACGAATGGGCTGGGGTACGAGTAGGACTACTGGTGGAGAGGGGAGTAGAAGTAGTGGAACCTTCCCGGATTGTGAATGTAGGCGTGTCATATGATGAAGCGCCTTGTCGAAGGCGAATGAAATAGTCGTCACCGGGTATTAACCCGGTGCTTACAATCCACGTAAATGTTCCGGCTTGTACGCTTTCCGAGGAGACTAGGTTGTTTAAGAAGAGTGGTTAGTTTGATCGTAAGAGTTGACTTACTAGGTAGCCAGTTTTGGATTGTGGTTTGGTCGCCATTTCTTACGCTCATGTAGGCAGACTATGGATATTAGTTGAAGCGTGGGTGGATGTGATAGGCTATGCTCTTACTGAGTTGCTTGGTGCTGTAATTTGGAGATCAACCACATCTCCGGCTGTTATGGTAGATAAGGATGTAGTGATCCTTAGGTCTTGACATGAGACTAAACTAATGAGATATGTGAGAACTACGCATAGCAATATGGCGCTACGAGCACCGACGTTAAGGTTCAAAAGTGCCATCTTGTAATGGTTCAGATTCTTAGACCGTGAAGTCTACAAAGTAAATCCCACGAGGGAAGAAGCGGGCTATAGCCTCTTATTATGTATGTAGTCATGGTGGGGTACGAAGTCCCGAGCTCGTGAGTGAAGCACTGCCCCGGTGATACACCGATCCCCGGATCCATCGGTCTAATCCTCCGAGAAGCGAAAAGGTGAAAGATAGACAAGGATTTCTTCAGGATCTTGTTTTGGCGTCGTACATACCGGGATGATTCGCTTCGTGAGGACGATGCTTACGAGGTTTGCTTGCGGCGAATAGATATGCAGGCAGTTTTTAGGTACGCTCCACCAGATACGCGTGATTAACAGGCGTGATCGTAAGACTTCTGCTTGGGTGGTACAGCCTTGACATAATGACTCCATTTTCACCGGCTGGTTGCTTTTTGGTCATAGATGGTTGGGTTTGGAGAGTTGGTATTTCGTCTGAGAAGATATTCTTATCTTCCATCGTCCTCATCTGGCTCGTGTCTTTCAAATTCCCCGAGCATGATCGGGAAGCTCGGGGTTACCCCAAAGATCACTACCCCATCTTTCAAGTGTAGGATGTCGATTTGGGTAATGGTATAGATATAAAGTTGTTGCTGCGATAAGCAGAATTCCAATTGGTACGCCAATACCTTTATCTTTCTTGGCAAGTGTTATGAGACCGGAGTTCGAGGAAAGTTCAGCGGTTGAGTCAGAAGTATCTGATAAGGTGTAAGTCATGTGCTGCTGACGTCAGAAGCATGATGTTGTGATTGTGGTCGCGATGGGCCAATTAAATGAAAGATACTGAACCCGAGTTGCGGAAGAGTTACTGGGTATAACGGTCTTGCCAATGTGTGTCCCGTATGAGGTAGTGAGGATTTCTTGTGCAAAATTCTTAGTAGCCCTTTTGATTAGGAGAGCAATGATCTAGTGACGTTAGGTGTGAAATATATCGTGCCCGCTTAAATTCCTATTTTATTTACATACGGACCTTCCTAGGCAGTGGATAAGACGTTGATTTTTCCTTCACTTATCTGGTTATCGTGAAGAAACCGGCAGATTGCCAGGTTCATCGACATTCGGGTATGCGATAGCACGTGAGTTCGCCGTAGAAATTCTGGTGGTCTTGGAAAACAAGATATCGATTCGACAAAATAACAAAGATATAGAGTTTGAATGATATGTAATACAGCCATAAAAAGGCCATTTGAAGAATGGAATGTACTTTTGATATCGAAATGACGTCTTCAAACAAAAACAGAATTGGACAGACGCAATACGACCATGTTGAATCTATGGCCTAAGAAAGACTGCAAGACGAGCACTCACCGCATCTAGGCGATATTGGAAGATGTCGATGCACTGTTTCAGCCCGTAGGTGGCCCAGTAACAGAATCGCTCTTTCTCCTTCCATGGTTTAGTTGCTTTGGTGACACAACTATGTGGGTGGTGATGAAAGACTGCTCTTCAAAGACAGGACAGGAAATTAACGACTGATCAAAAAGTTCGTCAAAACACTTACCCTTGTTCTAAACAGGGCCGTAATACTTTTAGAAGATATAGGTTGACTCTGTAAAATAATAGGTCGATGCTAGCTAGGCCGAGGATCTGAAGAACATATCACGATAGAATTTGGCCTCCTCAATACTCTCGAGGATATCCTGTCTGGCTTCATGTAGCATCTTCTTCTTTGGAGCTTTTCTTAGGACATCTCCAGGCGCCCATCTTCTCGCAGCCTCTTTGATGGCACTGACATCCAAGATCCGATAATGAAGATGTTCGATGACAGGTTTGTAGGGCGGTTTCGCTAAGAAGGCTTTGTCTGCGTGCACAGTATTGCCTGCCAGCAAGGCTGTCCGTTGGCGCGGTACATACTTCTGGATGTATTCTAGAAGCCCTTCGGCAGCTTTCACTGGGCTTGTCGTGGATGCGATGGCTGCTTGAGTGAGGCCTGAATCTCCATGGTGTTTTTTGCACCAATCGCCCATTCTGCCAAGAGTATCTTTACTGTGATGGATGACAACTTCATAGCCGGTTTCGTCCAACAGGTTCAGATCATAGTCAGTGATGAAGCACGCGATCTGGAGAATGGTTTCCGTCTCTGGATCCAACCCCGTCATCTGGCCTTCATCAGTGCTGTTGAAGAAAATGAACTGTGTATGCTCCCCCGCAGTTCCTACCTCGCAATCGATCCACACCAAGGGATCCTTTGAGCCTATTCCCGACATGGTTGCGATGGATTCTGGCGATGGTGGTTTGATGGACAGAGCAATGCAACGGATGGAAAATTGGTGGCCGGGGATTGGTCTTACTCCGCGTGCCATGGTGGTCCAAGCGCCCCCAAAAGCGCGCTAAAAGTCAATTAACGAAAACGCGTGCTGGACTCCTGACGCGACCGATACAAAGTTACTCCACCCCCCACCGTTCTTGTTGTCCTCCATACTCCTGCCACCCTATGTTATGTTAACAGCTTATCCCATAAGTTGAAAACAATATTACCACTTGTTTTGCACTTTTATTTTCTTCGTTTGATCTTTTACCATGTCAGCAGCTGCAAGAATAGCAGAGATCAGGGCCCTCCGTGCGGCGGGCAAGACGCGTGCTGCCATCTACGAAGTCGCCGAAGAACAGCAGCTTTACGAGGAAGTCGACGAAGAGGGTTACAAGAATGTTGTTAGGAATCGTTTAGATCAAGACGACTTTGTTGTCGACGACAATGGCGAAGGTTACGCCGACGACGGGAGAGAAGATTGGGATTCTGTAGAACCGAGATACCGCTACGCCAGCAGCGAAAGCGAAGAAGAACAGCCATTGAGAGGGAAGGCTGGTATGAAATGACTCCCCGAATTGCGAGTTTCCCTTTTACTGACGATATTTCATGATAGCTAAGCGGAAACGCGAAGAAGACCGTGAAAAGCAAGAAAAGATCAACAATGGCATTAGCAAGTATTTCAACACGAAAGCCGCGGCAAAGGCACCAAAGCCAAAGGTATATACTATTCATAGCACCGCATTACTTGGAAACATTCTAATACAACGTGTAGCCAGTTGCCACCGCCGATGATGATGCTTTCATGGCCGATCTCCTAGGAGAGGTCGACACTAACCTCCCTCGCCGCACCGCACCTCGTCCAGTAAAGATGGAATCACGCAGAAAAACACGTGTATTATCCCCTCCTGTTTCCGAAAACCGGCAGACAAAGACAAAGAAACCAAATGACTCCGAATCCTACATGACCAATACCCCTCCCGCTGAAAATACGTTCGACGACGACGATGGATATGTACCTCCTGTAGGCGACGACGATGTTGCTATGAGTGATCCTCTGCCGTCATCTCCCGTAGCGAAGGCCGTTGAACGGAAGGCACAAGTTGCTGTTAAAGTTGAAGAAGAGGATGATGATCTGATGGAGGTTGCCCAACCCATCAAACACAATGGAATCACATCTGCTGGCGTGAACATGGCCGGTAGTCGACCAGCGCCAAAAATCAAGAAGCCCCAATACCCTACACCAGCCAGTTCATCTCCACCAGGCCCAGCAGTCGATGTAGACGCATCATCCTGGAACGAAGTTACGAATCAGCTGAATGTCCAGAGTAGCTCAGCCACGGTTACAGCTGGCAAACTCGATCCAAAATCCGCCGTAGAGGAAGATGGCAGTCTACGAATGTTTTGGACCGATTACACCGAAATCAACGGCAGCCTCTGCCTATTTGGCAAAGTAAAAGACAAAACGACTGGAAACCACGTCAGCTGCTTCGTCAAGGTCGATAACATCTTACGAAAACTGTATTTTCTCCCACGCGAGCATCGTAGACGAAACGGCCGGGATACCGACGAGGAAGTTGAAATGAGTGATGTATATGAAGAAGTTGACGCTCTCATGACAAAGCTTAGAGTAGGCATGCACAAGATCAAACCTTGCACGAGGAAATACGCTTTCGAGCTTGCCGATGTTCCCAAGGAAGCAGACTACTTGAAGTTATTCTATCCCTACGACAAATCGGCATTGCCGAATGATATTACAGGAGACACTTTCTCACATGTGTTTGGTACGAATACGGCCCTTTTCGAACAGTTCGTACTCTGGAAGAACATTATGGGACCTTGCTGGTTGAAGATCGAAGGCGCAGACTTCAATGCTGTGCACAACGCTTCTTGGTGCAAACTCGAGGTTCAAGTCAACAAGCCCAACTTGATCTCCACCCTCGGGAATTCCGATAATCTTGAAGCGCCTCCTTTGACATTGATGAGCATTTCCCTTCGAACGACCTTCAATGCCAAGGACAACAAGCAGGAGATTCTCATGGCTAGCGCTATGGTCTACGACAATTTTTCCCTAACTGATACAACTCCTGCGGAAAAGCTTCCTTGCAAGAGCTTTACCATTATGCGTCCAAATGGAGACACTTTCCCCATAGGTTTCAAAGCCGAGACCGAGAAGCAGAAAGGAAGCATCATGCTTAAGAAGAATGAACAGGAGCTTCTAAGTTTGTTTATGGCCATGTTCCAAAGACACGACCCTGATGTCCTGGTTGGTCACCGTCTCGACGATGTCGACTATAGCGTCCTCTTGAACCGTATGCGTGAACGAAAAACGCCTGGATGGCACCGAATCGGCCGCCTCCGAAGGAGTGACTGGCCAAAGAATATGGGTAAGGGAGGAGGTAGCTTCTTTGTCGAGCGTCAGCTGGCTGCAGGTCGCCTGCTCTGTGACTTGGCCAACGATCTCGGAAAGTCTCTTATGACCAAGTGTCAGTCCTGGAGTCTAGACGAAATGTGTCAACTTGTTCTTAACAAGAGTCGACAAGAACTCGACAATGAAGCAGCACTCAAAGGATGGGCTATTACCAAAGATGGCTTGATAAATTATGTCAAACATTGTCAAGCAGATGCCTACTTCATTGCTGCCATCTCCATCAAGGTTCAGATGCTTCCTTTGACAAAGGTCCTTACCAATCTTGCCGGCAACTCTTGGGCCCGTACTCTGAGTGGTACCCGTGCTGAGCGGAACGAATACATTCTTCTCCACGAATTCCACCGAAACAAGTACATCTGTCCTGATAAGGTCTGGGGTAAAGGGAAGGCCAAGATTGAGGAAGAAGTGCCCGAAGGCGAAGAAGGCGCCGACGTCAAAAAGAAGGACAAGTACAAGGGTGGTCTTGTGTTCGAGCCTGAGAAGGGTCTTTACGACAAGTTCATTCTAGTTATGGACTTCAACAGTTTGTACCCAAGTATCATCCAGGAGTACAACATCTGTTTCACCACCGTTGATCGATCAGACATATCCGAAGATGAGGAGAAAGTACCGGAAGTTCCAAGCAAGTCTGAGGAACGAGGTATCTTGCCGCGTCTGATCGCAACTTTAGTCAACCGTCGACGAGAGGTGAAGAAGTTGATGAAAGATCCGAACGCCCCTCCAGACCAGCATGCAACGTGGGATATCAAGCAGCTTGCCTTGAAGCTAACTGCTAACTCTATGTACGGTTGTCTTGGTTATACTAAGTCACGCTTCTACGCCCGACCCCTCGCTATGCTCACCACCTTCAAAGGTCGTGAGATTCTCCGTCGAACCAAGGACATGGCTGAAGCTAAGATGCTTCGTGTTATCTACGGTGATACTGATTCCGTCATGATCAACACCAATGTAGACAACATTCAAGACGCATTGAAGCTTGGTAATGAATTTAAGAAGGAAGTCAACGACAGCTATAAGCTTCTTGAGATTGACATCGACAACGTTTTCCGACGCATTCTTCTTCATGCCAAGAAGAAGTACGCAGCCATCAACATGGTTCCTATTGATGGCAAGTACGTCGAAAAACTCGAAGTAAAGGGTCTCGATATGAGACGAAGAGAATACTGCGCTTTATCCAAAGAGACCTCGACTCAGCTTTTAAACTATCTCCTCAGTGGTGATGAACCTGAGGTAGTAGTAGAGAAGATCCACGATCATTTGCGTTCTCTAGCCGAGAAGATGCGCGAGTTCTCTATACCTATCCGTAAATACACCATCTTCACTGTAAGTTAAATACCCAATCGCTATTTTCCTATCCCAGTTGCTAACCCACATCTCCAACAGCAACTAGGCAAGAACCCGAAGGACTACCCGAACGCAAACTCTATGCCTTCCGTTCAAGTAGCTCTGAAGCTCATGGCCCGCGGTAAACACGTAAAAGCGAAAGATGTTATGTCTTTCATCATAGCTGGCTCCTCGTCGGGGTCTGCAGAATCTGCAGCCCAAAACGCTCATCCTCTCGACGAAGTGCTCAAGCCTGGCTCGGAGTTAAAACCAGATATCGATTACTACCTGCACAAGCAGATCTTGCCCCCAGTTGAACGTCTCTGTGCTCCCATCTCCGGCACAAATGTCACCCTACTAGCTGGCTGTCTCGGCCTGGACACGACCAAGTACCGGATCTCAAGCTCCTCAGCAGCTAACGGCAATGCCATGGATAACGAGATCCAGCCCCTCGAATCCCAGATCCCCGACTCTGTCCGTTTCCAGAACTGCACGCCGCTCCACCTCCGCTGCAGATCTTGCAGCAGCGTCTTCAAATTTGAAGGTCTCGAAACCGCAAGGCAGGTCTCACACCAGGGGATCCAGTGCCCAAATGCCGAATGTAGTGCTATACTCCCAAACCTCAGCGTCATCGCACAAGTCGATTCCACAATCCGCCAATCCGTCTCCCGCTACTACGCCGGCTGGCTCGTCTGCGACGAACCCCAATGCGGGAATCGCACACGCCAGATCTCTGTATGCGGTCATCGTTGTCTCGGTCCTAAGGGTCTTGCTAGAGACTGCCTAGGAAAGATGCACTATGAGTTCTCGGAGAAGGAGCTGTGGAATCAGATCCTTTATTTCAGGAGCTTGTTTGATGTTGATAGGGTGGGTAAAGAGGAACAGGCGAAGGTGCAAGGGGAGGAGAAGGAGAAGGTTAAGATTCTTGCGGAGGTTAATAGGGAGAGATTCGCTACCGTGGCGGAGAGTGTTGGGAAGTGGTTAGAGAAGAATGGGAGGCAGTGGGTGCAGATGGATAATTTGTTTGCTTTTGCGCTGAAGGAGGCTGCGTAGTATGTTGTTTATGTTTGAATGATGGTGGATGGGAGGTGTTGGATGGAATGGCCGGTTTCATGATGGATGGGTGGGTGGATGGGTGGGCGTTGGGTTAATTGACTGCGGCATGACGTGGAGTTTACGGCTTATTTTGTGTATTACGACTTCTCTTTTTCTCCTCTTGCTCTCGAGCTAATGATATTGTACATGGAACAAAATAACTTTCTCAGTCTTTGTTTGTTTCCTGGGTCTTTGCTCCCTTGCCAAGTATCTATCTATCCGATTAAAACCAGTTCGTGCTCATTAACCATGCTCGGACCCAATTACCTAGCTCTTGCAAGCTCATATTCTTCATCTAACCTCCTCCGTCCGTCCCTCTCCCCCTCTTCATTTTAACCTTCCAATTTCCCCTTTGACTTCTCTGCCTTGTCTTCTTTCTTCTCCTCGGCTTTCCCCTTCGATTTCTCCTGTTCTTTGACATCCTTGATGTCTTTCCCCTTTGCTTTCTCTTCCTTGCCATCTTTCTCTACAACAAGCTTCCTGCACGCCTCTTGGAAAACATTCACGAAACGATGGACATCCGCATACGAATTATACAATGGCGCAGGTGCGACCCTGATAACATCTGGTCGGCGCTCATCCACCACTATCCCCTCCTCCTCTAAGATCTCCATAATAGAGTCTAGCAAGCCAGGGTTTAGCAAGACACTCAATTGCGCGCCACGCTCGCCCGGGTTCCGGGGCGTGATGATACGGTAGGGGGCTTTGATCTTGTCTTGGTGCTGCCATTGGAGGAGTCGTGTTTCGAGGTATGCAGTTAGTCGGAGGCTCTTCTCGCGTAGTACGGTCATGTTTGTTAGGGAGAAGACATCGAGACTCGCCATTACAGCTGTCATGTCCAATGCGCTTGGGTTTGAGAGCTGGAATCCAGATGCACCTGGAATAGGTACAAAGATATTCTCCATACGGAAGCGGGAGCTCTTATCACTGCCCCACCAGCCGCTAAGACGCGGGTGGTAGTTTAGCTGCACCTCGGAGTCGGCGGACTCTGGACCATCGGCGGCGCCAACGTGGCCGTTTGCTGGACTGGCAGTTTCGACACGTCCGTGGCGTTCGTGGACAAAGAGTCCGCCGATTACGCCAGGGCCCCCGTTCATGTACTTGTAGTTGCACCAAGCTGCAAAGTCGACATTCCAGTTGTGGAGGGCAAGGGGGACATTTCCAACTGCATGAGCAAGGTCCCAGCCGACAGTTATACCGAGGGAATGGCAGTGACGGGTGATGAGTTCAATATCGAAGAACTGGCCTGTGTAGAATTGGATTCCGGGGAGGAGAACTAGCGCGGTGGACGGGGCGTGCTGAGAGATTATGGAGAGGATGTGCTCATTGGAGAGGTACGCGTCTGTGGGGGTAGGAGGGGATATCGTTATTAAAGCTGAAGGGGGAAGGTGGTGATGAGCTAATTGGGAGAGTGCCGCGTACTATTGAAAGAGTCAGAGTTTCATCGACCAAGTTAGCTAAACGATGAAGACTGAAATGACTTACATGGTCACTAGGGAAGGCTTTCCCCTCGATGATAATCTTGTACCTGTCCTTGGTTGGCCTATAAAAGCTTGACATGAGCAAATGCAGATTTGCTGTCAAAGTCTCCATAACCACGACCTCGGAGGGCAATGCTCCCACGATCTTTGAAGCTTGCTCTTTGATCGCATCATCGATGTTTAGCCATGGTGGAAGACCCCCCTGAAGGTCCTTGAAGTGTCCATATACACCCTTTGAAGCCCAAGTGTCGAGGTACTTGTTGATATAATCCCTCGTTCTGCGGGGCTGAAGCCCCAAAGAATTGCCGCAGAGATAGGTGCTCTCTCCGGTATCCTTTGCGTCGATATCGTTCTTTTCCACGGCAGGCCCGTACTTTTCATTCTTCAAATCGCGCTTTGTCGGGATAATGAACTGGTCGCGGAGATGGCGGAGGGCATCATTGCGGTCCTGCTGTCGAGCAAACTCGTCGGAAGCAATTGCCAAGTCATTCACGTCGAAGAGCGGTTTTGGCGTAATAGGCATTGGGAGCGGTGTGTCCAAACGGACTGGGGTTGATTGGTGAAGTTTTGCAGGACCAGGGCAGTCGGAGGATGAGACGAGACAGAGAGGGATGAAAGACAATCGGCTCCCCCCCCCCCC
>AJFL01000378.1:0-24893 GCA_000467735.1 Rhytidhysteron rufulum CBS 306.38
TTGGGGGGTGGTAGGGGAGCTGGCGGGGTATTTGGTTTTGGAGATGGTGGTTTGGTGGTTATTATGATGTTTATGAGCAGGGATGGAGTTAAAATGGTTGTATTTTTGCATTTATATGTATCTTGTTTATCTCATTTCTATTCTATTCTTTTCTTTTCTTTTCTTCTCCTGTCGTTTATATCATGTTTTCTATCATATCCTTCATACCCAATCCGACCAAAGAAAAGTAGTAGAAAGAAAACTTCATCATCTTAAACCCACAACTCCCACCACCAACTCCGCCTCCCAGCCCATCAATTCTTCTTCCTAAGCACTCCCCCATCAACAGTAATATCCACCCCAGTAACAAACCCCGCCCCAATCAAATACTCACAAGCCTGTGCAATATCCTCCGGTCTCCCCGCCCTATTCACCGGATGATCACTGACATCCTTTCCCTCCAACTGCTCTCCCCATTCCACCCCCTTCTCATCCCCTTCCTTACTCTCCTGCGCAACCTTAATCCTCCCCGGCGCAACAAGATTAACACGAATACCGAACGGACTTAGAGATATAGACATAGCTTGCATAAGACCCAATTGACCCGCCTTACTAGCCGCATAACCCTCTTGATTGGGGTCGCTTTGATGCGCGCGGAATGAACCGATGTGGATTATTACTGGGCCGGCGGTGGTGACTTTTTGTGCGCCGGACGAATGCTCGCTTTCTTGGATTTTCATGTACGGTATACAAGCCTGACTCATGACAAAAGCGGCCGTAAGATTCGTCTCCATATAAGCGATCCACTGATCTAAAGTCTCGGGATCTTCCATCGTTTTCCCATCACTCCAATACGGTGATGCGATGGACCCGTTGTTGATCAAGACATCGATTTTGTTGTTGAAGAATTTGGCAGCTTCTTTGACTTTGGCCCGAATGTCTTGGGAATCTCTGAGGTTGCAGATGGCGGAACTAAGGTGGCCGGAGTCGTGGTATTGAGATAGATGAACGGTGGTTGTGTGGTGTAATTCTTCTTCTTGGATGTCGAGGATGTAGACTCGGTGACCTTGGGTTAGGAACGTACGGGCTAGACAACGACCAATTCCTCGTGCTCCACCAGAGATGAGGATGTTTTTAGGTTCTTGATTTGAAGGCATTTTTACAGGGGTAGTTTAGATAATTGGAAGGTGAGTGTGATGATCATTGAATCGTAGTTCGTTTTGAGTTTTATGATGCTAGACTTTGTGGCACGTAGATGTGACGTCACGGGATCGTCATGATAAGAGGTTGACAGTGTGAGGCGAATCGATTGAGAATTATCCGCTTTGTGGTTTTAGGAGAGGTAAGTGAGCGTTAGGATGTATGGAGCGTTGAGAGATATGATGTCGGCGTGGAGGAAGTGCCGATATGTGGCCGGGATCACTGCGCTGACTGGAGCTACACTGGTGAGGTATTGGACTAGAACTTGATTTCATGACTATTCTTGATGCTTACCCTTTCCTAATTCTTCTAAAATCCTGGAATCGGAATTGAGATTTGGCCTAATACTAATGGAATCACAGAGGAAGGATGAAGAAATTTGATTGGTCCATTACTTCATTACCTCTCAAGTAAGCAGTATAAAAACACAACTCTGCTCTGAATTCACTACACGCATACTTATTCCAAGATTCAAGGCCGTCAAAATAAAAACCAGACTTACCAACCTCTTCCTCCCCAACCCATCCTCACAAATACCTCTCCCTACTCCCCCTCTCATGACTCCTATAAATCGCCTCAACCATCCTGTGTCTAACAACCGCCTCCTCAAACCCCGGCACACTCCCCTCATCCCACCCCTCCCAAGCCCTCCCAACATTAAAACCAAAATCATCCACCTTCGGACTAACACCCAAATCCACCTCCTTCACCTCACTCCCCTCCTCTTTCCCCACAAACTTGATCGTAGGTTGAAACATCTGAACATGTCCCGACGGTCCTTCAAGCACAAGCGTCCCCTCCGTCCCAACAATCTCCCAGTAGAACCCTGGTCCTACTCTAGAGCTTCCACCCATATAAATCACATCCACGGGGACACCGGATACCAAAACACCATTCACAGCTACGAAATCATGAGCTGTTTTCTTGACCGTTTCAACCACTTTGCCTTCATCCACAACATCTAATTCCCTCCGTCGATTCTCCAACGTCGCGGATAAATGTTCGAATTCCCCGAGGACATAACATAGTGCATCCACGGCGTGGGAAAAAGGGATCGTAAGAAGATTCGCCCCGTTCTCGATATCATTCAGATAAACCATATCCCTGGTTACCTTTCCCCCGTAGATGCCTCCATAGCCTTTCATACTAGTTCCCAGTAAGTTTCCCAAGGCTCCATTCGCAATCACCTCTTTCGCACGAATGATAGCGGGGGATTGACGGGCTTGTAGACCGATCATTGTGCGGATACCTTTTTCCTTTGCTGAAATCGCTAGAGTCTCTGCTTCCTGACCATTTCGTCCAAGAGGCCATTCACTGAAAACATCTTTCCCGTTTAGAATCGCTGGTTTTAGGAGTTGAAAATGTAGAGGTACTTTCACGCTTACGGCTACGATATCGATGTCTTTGTCTTCGGCTAGTTCGGTGGCTGAGGTGTAGGTTTTTGTCGTTGCGGGGAGGTTGTGCGTTTGGATTGCGGCGGTTGACGCTGCTGGGGTTGAATTTAGGAGCGCGGTTATGGTGTAGGATGGTGTGGAGGCGAGGTGGGGGAGGTGGGATTTTGAAGCCCATGAACTGAGCAGTGGTTAGGATTGATTGATAGGTAGAGAGTGATTGATTTAACTCACCCCGTCGCTGAAAGTCCGATTAAGCCGATTTTCTTTGGTGGATTTGATGCCATTTTGTCTCTTTCTTGCGTGGGGATATCAAAACTTTGAATTCCTTTTGTTTCTCTTACTTTTTCTTCTCTCTTCCTTTGCTTTTCGATAATTGAATCCCTAAGTCAACATCAACTTCAACGTTATACCCAATACTGAAAAACCCTTCAAATCCAAGTAAATTCTTCTTATATGCTTCTCTCCCCGATTGCACCCAAAACCTCATTTCAAATATATACAACCAGCTTATAAATCAACCCCCCATCACCCAACCACTAGGATAAATAAGAAATGTGGGGAAACAACCCAAAATGACGCAACACGCACATTCAAACTACCCCATCAAATCCCGTCCTAATCGAAGCCTTTAAAGATATCTTATTTTTAAGATTTAGCTCATAATGATTGGGCCTTATTTAGTATTTATTACGGTACTAGGCTCGATTACAACCAATCGTGTATACCCCTTATGCTTATAAATTCATTATTTTATTCGAAGCGACGAAGATTCTCCGGACTTCATGAAAAAGAGTGTATTATAAAGGAGCTCATGTTTATAACGCATCCCCCTAATCGCTTAATAATGTAATTTCTCTTCAATGTCTGCTGAGGTTGACAGGGAAGGAATAGAAAATGCATCTTCTCCTCGAGGTATATATCAAAGCCCAATATTTCAAAATGCATGCTTCATTTATGATATAAATAATGCCACTTGTACCAATTAAAACAACCTCTCTTGTATATGGAAGTATTTCATTCATTACTGAGAAACCAAAGTGACTATATTACCTCATTTCCACATTTCCCCATTCCCAATGCCCCCACCATTAAAACTCCGAACACTATCTATATATATCTAAAATATGATCTAGAACTCGCATCTGAGTGGCCTCCTACTCCGTTTAAATGTATGAGTAAACAACCCGAGAAAACCAGTAGTAAACAACATAAAGAAACAAGCACTACATCTAACATCTACTTCTCTCCCTTCCTCGATGCAACCGACATGAAGGGACTCTTCGCACGGACAGTCTTGCCAGTGAAAAGAAGTACAACAGGAATGAGACTCAAAACAACAGCAATGAATCCAAGCAGACTACTAGCCCACTGGAACCCAAGCTTAGTATACATGCTCTGAGTGGCAAGAGGTAGAAAAGCGGATGCCAAGTTCTCGAGGAATGCAACGGCGGCGATGGCACTATTTGCGTAGAGTGAGTATGCGTCAAGAAGGTAGTTGGTAAGTGCGATGACGACGACGAAGATGCCAAAGCCCACGAAACCGAGACCAATAGTTGGAAGCATCCAGGGGAATTCAGGGTAACTGGTCCAGGCAAAGATGAAGAGACCACCAGTTAGTCCAATGAAGCTGGCTGGAATGCTGAGATAGAGACGAGCTTCAGGAATGGGATGTCCTGGGTTTTCGGTGTTGCGAACGGCGGACCGGAAGTACATCATATCTTGGAAGGGGCAAGCGATAAGTCCGACGGTCATACCAATTACTACAGCGACCTGAACAGCACCGAGTTGGAGAGGGTCCCAATCATAGTTGGTTGAAAAGACTTGCATGATGCTTTGGGTGAACATGAAAACGGTTCCGATACAGAAGGCGGACCAGATAGCAAGTGAGAGGACAACCCATTCGGTAAAGAACATTCGGAGAGGTCGAACGATGGCATCAGAAATCATTTCTTGGATGCTCATCTTGTTTGCATCTATGGCGACGACGCGTTGTCCGGTGGATTTCTCAATGCGTTTGGCTTTCCATCCAAGAAGAACGGAAGATCTGACCTCTGGTAGCAGGACGCATAAGATTGGAAAGAGAATGCCATAGACGACGAGTTGAGCGTATGAGATCCTAAATTCGGGTTAACATGGCAATCCCACCATTTCAAAGTTTGCTTACCATCTCCAAGACTTGTACTTCAAGATTGCACCACCGATGACTGGACCCATATTGAAGCCGCCCAACAAACCGTAGATGTAGAGGGCGCTACCAAAGCTGTGGGCCAATCCTTCCTCCCAGATATCACTGACGATTCCACCGACGGCGTTTCCAAGGATACCAGCGCATCCACCTGCTACGATTCGTGTGATGATCAAGGTAGCAAAGTTTTGGGCGAGGGCTTGAGGAATGACGAAGATGACAAAGACGATGTAGATGAGCTTGAAAATATTAGTGACTGGGATAGAGCAAGAGATGTTGAGCTTACCAAGTAGCCATAGCGAAGACCAAAGTTCTCCAACAAAGGCAAACCGATGAGAGGAGCGGCGGCAGCTCCGAGAGTCCAAGAGGCAATGGGCCAATACGAATTGGGGAACTCGGCGTCACTAACATGAAACTGCTCGTTGATGGCTTCGGCAGCAGCTGCGATAGCTGTGCCGTTAACGCTCACGGCGAAGGTTCTGTGACGTTAGCCTGGAAAAAGTTTGATGGAGTGGGTTTGTAGGTACTTACACGAAGCAGGCAAGCAGAGTGATCATCCATTTCCGAGCCCAAGACCAGTTGAACCTTTCATCAGTGAGCTTGGGTGATGAATGAGGGCTGTATAACTTACGGGTTGGCTGGATCGTTTGGGCCATCCCAATCTGCCTTCAAGGTGGACTCTGCGATGCTTCGGTCATCTCCAATGACCACCTCATTAGCGAAGAGGTCCCGATCCATGGGAGTGAGAAGGTGCTTTGGAATGTGTACGATGAATTGCGGAGGTTCGTGTTTGAAGAGTTGTTGATGAGGACGCGTTTGGGGTTGATGGTCGGAGGTTGGTGTAGAAGTATGGTGTTGCGTGGGAATAAGACGATGAGGTGATGACGTTTTGGTGATAGCTCCGGCAGCAGCGATTCGGAAGGCACGCGTTAACGCGATCAAACCGACCAATCCGGGAAGGGACGCAACAGGCTTTTGGAAGGAGATTTCCGCGATTGCCTTTGAAAGTGAATAAAGTGACCGGAATTTGGAAATGACGATAATGAATGCACGTGGCCAATGTTCTAAAAGACTAAAAGACCTTCAAGCAAAAGACCTTGAATGTCACACGTGTTCCGAATCTCGTGTTATCGACGCAAAACGATTGACTTTTCTTCTACTTGAACAATGTTTTTACAGTACTCAAGCTTCAAGATAGAGCCTCAACCCAAGTATCTCCACTTGACCAAAACGTTCTATGAGGTGAATGGAATGGAAAGGAAGCTTGAAAGAAAGTGGAACTGCCAAGAAGATAGAAGAAAAAGAATAAGGCTTGAACCTACAGAGAATTGAGTGAACATCAAGAAACAAGAGAGGTCAAGATCTATAAAAGGGTCCCAAGAAGTCTTGTAACCGGGACAGATCTGGTTGGTCGTGCGGGGGAAAAACCATGACGAAAGTCAGAATTTTTTGGACCATGGATTCAAGATCGGTTTATGGAGTATTAGTCCCGCAAACTAGTTGAGGCTAACCATTGAAAGTAGTTGAAAACAGGAAATTATTAGGAGAACCCAAGATACACCGCCGAAATGTAGAGAAAACATACTTAGTAATGGATGCTGTTCTCTGGTATTCCATCGTGACTTTCCCTTAAGCAATCAAGATGCGTTACCTTACTCCCTTCTGGTAAATTTCTAGTTACCGATGTTGCCCGCCAAAAAAATTAAAAGGCCACAATACCCAACAAACGAATTGAATAACATTATGTAAAATGTCACATTCAGGGCTAGCCTATCTCCCTTTTCGTGAAAGAAACGCGAGGCTGCACGAGTTAGCATGAATGATTTCGTAAGAGTTTCAAAAGTATTGACGAATTCCCGTGACAAACCGCGCCCGAACTTTTTCCGCGGCATGGGCAAGCTCCTAACACGTGATGAACCTTGGAAGGTTTGTATTTGTAGTTCTTGCGGTTTGTGATGAAGTTGGAAATGGTGCTGATTGATTGGATGGGTCATATTCATGCTGATGCACTTTTAATTTATCTGGCTATAGTCATAACATGAGTAAGCAGACACAACGGCATCATTTCTTCCAGATTGGAGATGAAAACATACCATAAAAATAGCTTATTTCGAACATTGAGGTCAGCTCCATGCTTACTTAACTTCCCTAGCCTTCTCATTCAATGTCTCTGGTGGTTGCGACATCTCCAATCTCTGCGGACCATCAGCCGTCCTCCCAAAGAATCGATAATTCCAATACCCAAGATCCCTCGCTCGAACATTAGGATCGAATATATCTTGAAATCTCCATGGGTTCACAGTTCCGGTATTTACAAACACAAGCTTTTTGATATTTGGGACCAGAGGTAAGCTCTCCAAAACGTAAGCAGCAAAAGAATCGATATGATCCGAGCCAAGTCCTACATCATCTTCGGGTTGGAGATCCAGAATGACCATGTCTAGCTTGAGTGGAGAATTTCTGAGCGCACACAAGGCAAAATTGATGTCTTGCCTGATATAAGGGATATACCAGTGAAGAGTCACTTGATGGATGGATTGGACCTGGGAGGAATGAAGTCGTGGCAAATTTTTGAGTAGGGTTAAGCGACTAGGTTGATTAGGGCTCTCTATCTTGAGATGGAAGGTTGTCATGGAGTAGGCCAAACATCGCGCTTCGTAATAGAATTGTCGGCAGGTGAGGAGGGGAAGGAGCGCAACTGATGAATAGTAATGATTATCGAATGGTGACGAGGAAAAGAGAAATTCATAGACATTTAATCGGACTTCGGTAGGAATCCTGAAAAAGGTTGAGATCTGCGTCATTGTTGTTTCGTTATGGGCTTTGCGAATCCTGAGATGTGCGTTGAAAAGGTGGGGTGAGAGGAGCTTGGGCCACCGGTAATCTTCTTTGGCAGCATGAGCCTCATCCTGGCCTTGGCATTTACGGAGCATGAACCACCGTCGACTCCACGGCCAGACTCCGCAACTTTCACAAAACACTCCGCAGGTTTTCACAACATATGCGGAGGCGGACCGATACCGTCCATTCTCTCGGATTCTCACCCCTTATCAATATTTCTTCGGTATCTTCCCGTTGAAAATACCGGATGGATCCGTTTGCTTTGACTCCATGTTGAGAATATATATTTGACCTCTTGGTCTTCACCTCCTTTTGAAACATATTTGAAGATATTTTTATCATGGCCTCCTCAAACTCCGACTCTCAAATGGTGCATGTCACCCCGTCCGAAGCACGATCTTTCGTTGAAGCAATCCTGATCGGAAATGGCGTCCCTCCATCGAACGCGACCATCGTTGCCAATTGCTTGGTACAGGCAGACCTACGGGGTGTCGACACCCACGGAATCAACCGTATTCCCTCCTATATGGCACGAATCCGCCAAGGGGTGCTAGATCCTAAGGCATCCCCAACGCTCCACCGAGTGACGGCCGCGGTGGCACAAGTAGACGGACATAATGGGTTTGGTTTCCTGGCAGCGCATCTGGGCATGTCGGAGGCTATAAAAATGGCGCGAGAAGTGGGGATTGGAATGGTATCGGTCAAACACTCGAACCATTTTGGCATGTCAGCTTGGGTGGTTCAACAGGCATTAGATGCAGGCATGATGAGTTTAGTCTTCACGAATTCTTCACCAGCATTACCTGCATGGGGTGGAAAGTCTAAACTAATGGGCGTGTCTCCAATAGCTTGTGGAGCTCCAGCGGGCAAAGGAAGACCGCTCATTATCGACATGGCGCCCAGCATTGCGGCTCGTGGCAAGATATACAAGGCTCTACGACGAGGCGAGAAGATACCAAAAGACTGGGCGTTGGATGGAGAGGGACGACAAACGGATGATCCTGCCAAAGCCCTTGAAGGAGTCATGTTGCCAATGGGTGGACCAAAAGGTTCCGCATTGGCAGTCATGATGGATGTTTTCTCGGGGGTTCTGTCTGGAAGTGCGTTTGCAGGGCACGTCACGAACCCTTACGACCCATCCAAACCCGCGGATGTAGGACATTTTCTGGTGGCCATCAAGCCAGATCTGTTTATGGAACTGGAGGAATTCAAAGAACGGATGGACTACTTGTACAATCGAGTAGTTTCGTCGGATAAGATGGCAGGGGTGGATCGCGTCTACTTTCCGGGCGAGATCGAACAGCTTGTGATGGAACGACGGATGGAGGGTGGGATCCCGCTGGTAGATGCCGAAGTGGACGCCCTCAACAAGGAGGCATCACGCGTTGGAGTAGGGGCTGTCAAGACGAAGCGGAAGTTGACCGAGCGATCACGTCTATAGCAAGCCTTGACACAGCGTTGAGCGGCGGACTGGGGGAGCGTAGGCGCGGTTTACCTCAAGTGGCAGTTACAGCCGTGGTCAATCCCACGAATGAAAGATGACGTCGGTGACTCTCTCGGGCATAATCGCGGAGGAGCAGTGCGAAGGCGTGGGAAGGGTCTGGAGAAGTTGCCAAGCGGGTGGGATTGGGGTCGTGGAGAGCGAAGGCGGAGAGCGGCGACGAAGCGCGGGGGAGAGAGCTTGGGTGCGGTCCCAGTGGCCCGCCCGCAGTCCATCACACGCCCTCCACACGCCCTCGCCCTCCTCGACCTCTCACAGCGCGCCGTCCAGCTGCGACAAGCCCTTCCACCATTCCCACCGCCGGCTTCTCCGTTGGCCAAGCGGCGCATCTCTATCCCATCTGGCGACCGCCCAGAGCAGTCGAGAGAAAGCTTCCCCGCCGAAGCCTATCAAAGCTTTGCGCCACCCCTCTGGGCGTTCCCCAAGATTACTGCGCGAGGCCGCGGCCGCGTTGCAGCATGATGGCAGCATCGCAACCGTCAGCAGCAGCGTCGGTAGCTGTCCGACCTCCATGACCTACCCACGCCGCCTCCCTGGCACAACTGCGGCTTTGTGGAGTTGGCGTATCTGGGGCATGGGGAAACCCGGATTTTTATCCCTTCCTCTTTTTATTCATCGATCTGCATCCGACATGAGGCACCTTCCTCGAGACGAGATGGACCGTTGCAAAACTATAAGAACCCTTGCTTCTCCTCCACTGTTGTTTTCTGGTGTCGTGGAACCCGAGTTGGCTGCGCTGCGTGTGACCTTGTCTTTTCCCCCGCCTACACCTCCTCGTTCAACCGTCAACCAGGTCCCAACCTCCCTCCCTCCTCCCCAGAACTCGTTTCTCTGAGAACAACACCGCCTCCAGACACATTCTTCAAAATGTGGAATCCCTGGAGAGAAAACCTCAAGGATACCCCAAAGGAGTCATTGAATTGGCGTCTTTGGTATGGCGTATTCGGTATGCAATCATTTCAGCTCTCAATCCCTCCGCCTCGCTAACAATTGACCAGTCTTCGGCCTCATGGGCGCTGCCCGTGGTATTGACGAAGGTCTCATCGGTACCACTGCCGAATTGAAACCCTTCATCGACAAGTTCGGTCTCGAAGATCCCAGCAAATCCAAGAAGGAGCGCGCCGATTTGCTTTCCAACATCACATCCATGGTTCAGATGGGTAGTATTCTCGGAGCTCTCGTCGCTTTCTACCTCACCGATAAGATTGGTCGTCTCTGGGCTACAAGACAATTGTGTTTGATTTGGGTTTTCGGTATTTCGCTCTTCCTTGGTTCTGCAAACACTGGCAGTCTTGGTATGATCTATGCTGGTCGATTCATTGCTGGAATTGGTATTGGTCAGACTACCGTCGTTGCACCTACCTACCTCGCCGAAACTGCACCAAGAGCTATTCGTGGTCTTTGTGTGTGCGCATTTGCTGGATGCGTCTACATGTAAGTTTTTTCCCACCCTTGCCGAAAATCCGGTCTAATCGTGTCTACAGCGGTATTATGCTTGCTTATTTCGCATCCTGGGGTTCATCCATTCACATTTCCGAAAAGACCGACGCTCAATGGCTTGTACCCAACTCCATGCACCTCATGTTTGCTGGTGTCATCCTCTGCTTGAGTTTTGGAGCCATGGAGAGCCCACGTTGGCTTATCAAAGTCGGTCGTCATGAAGAAGCTCTCACAAATTTGAGCAAGCTCCGAAACCTTCCTCCTGACCACCCATACGTTACCAGCGAAATCATCGACATCAACGATCAACTTAACCGTGAACGTGAGGCTACCATGGGAACCTCTTGGTTGGGACCAGTTCGTGAGCTATTCTCCACCAAGGCAAACTTGTACCGTGTCCAACTTGGTATCATGTCACAATTGCTCGCTCAATGGTCTGGCGCCAACAGCATTACCATCTATGCTCCTGAATACTTCGAGATGATGGGTACGAGCGGTCAACGGGAAAAGC
The DNA here is from genome assembly GCA_000467735.1 of Rhytidhysteron rufulum CBS 306.38. Lineage (NCBI taxonomy): Eukaryota > Fungi > Ascomycota > Dothideomycetes > Hysteriales > Hysteriaceae > Rhytidhysteron > Rhytidhysteron rufulum. The sequence continues at coordinate 11,052 of AJFL01000378.1, forward strand.
TCTTCGCAACTGCCATCTTCGGTCTCGTCAAATTCATCTCCGCCATCCTTTGCGCCTTCTTCCTTATCGACTTCATCGGCCGAAAGCGTGCCCTTTCTAGCGGTATCACCCTTCAATTCCTCTCCATGCTCTACATGGCCCTCTTCCTAGTCATTGACAAGAAAGTCGGCGACGAAGATGCTGCTCAATCCCCATCGCAAAAGCGTGCCGCCATGGGTGCCATTGTCATGATCTACTTCTCCGGTTTCGGTTGGGCTCTCGGTTGGAACTCTATCCAATACCTCATTAACTCGGAAATCTACCCTCTCAGACTCCGTGCTCTCGGTGGTTCCATCGCTATGACCTTCCACTTCGTCAATCAATACGGAAACTCCAAGGCTGTACCTCTTATGTTCATTTCCATGACCACTGGAGGAACTATGTTCTTCTTCTCCGCAGTCACTCTCATTGGTCTTGTCTGGGTATACTTCTTCCTTCCTGAAACTACCGGCAAGAGTCTTGAAGCCATGGATGAAATGTTCAATTTGCCATGGTATTTGATTGGTCGCAAGGGTGCCGAGTTGACCAGAGGCCACGGTGCTATGACCGAGGTTTTGGATGTAGAGGGTGAGAAGGCTGCTGCAGAGCGGATCGAGGATGCTGCTGGCAGTCGGCTTAATAGTGTTGTACAACAGCACCACCAAGGAAATGAGAAGGTTTAAGGGTGTTTTGAACGGGGCTAGCACGGTTGTATACGAACGGTTAGATGGGCATGAATTGATCTACCGGATGATTCATGGAATGAGTATCATGATAGAATTCACCATGCATGAATGAAACGGGGATTGGATCTGATATGATTCATTCCTATTATTACTACTTATTTTTCTTTACTTGCACCTGCGATATATGAATTCGTCTGACATGACTAATATCAAGCGATTGAGAATGTTGTATAAATATGATCCCTTTCATTATTTGATATACAATTCCCACCCCTCTGTATCACCAAGGTAGATGGATTCGCATCACGTGATGTAAATTTGATGACCGATCTTTTCTACCAAGAGTGATTTGAATGCGCTTTGGTTGAGAGTTTGGATGATGAAGGATTATTTAGGAATTTTTAGGTTTCGTTGTATTCATCTGTGCTTCATTCGTTTATCTTACTGCCTCTTGTGCCCTCTTCACTTTATGATACCCAACTTCTCTAGATACTCTTCCAACTCTCTAAGCACTGTCTTTAATAACCCCGATACATGTCTCCATTACGTCTCTTTGATCCTTCTTCTCTAACTCCTTACTTTCTTCCTCCGCCTTCACCGCGGCCTTTTTCTCCATCTTTTCCTGCGAGTCCTTCTCCTCAACATCACTCTTCACCATCTCCACCCCCACACTAGGCCTCATCTTCATCCTCGCCTCCGGAATTCTACTCCCCGGCATCGCTCGATGCTCCACCAAGGATTTCAATAGCATCATATCTCCCTCATGAACTACAGTCGCGTAGTTCGCCCATGCTGTATCTTGGACGCAGAGGTTCGATCGGGGGTTTGGTTTGTGCTTTGGTTTTGGTTTTGATTTCTGGGGTTTTGGGGTGTTGTTGGACGGGGCGGAGGGGTTGTGATGATTGAGGTTGTGACGGTTGAGGTTGTACCGTTTGTGTAGTAGTCGGAGGGGTGGTGGGTGGTGGGTGGTGTGCGTGGGTTTGGTTCGTTGGGAGAGGAGGGTGGTGCTAGAGGGAGCACCGTATTTTGTGGGATCGAAGGTGGGTTTGAGGAAGAGGGCGTTTTCTGCTTCTTGGGAAGGGGATTGAGTAAGGGTAAGTTTATCGTGAGTGCTGCATTTGGACGTAATAGCTTTCTGGGGCGAGGTGGTGGATATCGGTGTCGAGGTGCTGGTCGAAGCTGTAGCAAGCTTAGTGGTTTCTACCTTGATGTCGTTTCCTTGAGCGGATGATACGGAAGTCTGGGGTAGGCTATCGAAGCCACTGCTGGAGGCTTGTTTGGTGCATGTTGCGCGCACTTCGTTGATGTGCTCCTTTTCATCTTCCTGAGGCATACTTGAAGATGTAGAGACGGGACTACCTGGAGATGAAGAGCTAGAGAAATCGGTAACGGCAAAGGATCGACTGGATGAGATAGGAGTGGTAGAAACGCTGCTGGAAACTTGACCGTATTCTATGGTCTCTTTCACACTGGTCTTGCGAGGCGGCATCGTCAATACAGCAAGTCTTTTCAAGATCCCCAAATTCTGATCCATGAGGATCTGGTTATTTGTTTTAGTCTCACGAAGCTCTATTTTTAACTTCAGAATCTCTTTATTCTTTTGACTTAAGGTGGGTTTGGTGGCTTCATGCGCCTCAACTTCGCTTTTTAGCTCTTGAACTACTTTGGCCTTTTCTGATTCAAGCTCTTGGTTGCGGCATTTGATGTGTTGGTAATTTGAGACGATGGAAATGAGGGCGGATTTAAATTTTTTGAAGATGGTTTCGGTTGTGAGGAGGAGTGGGAAAATGCTTTCCTCGGTTGCCTCCATCTGGGCTTCTGATGAGGGATGCGGTGGGGAGCGTGATGTTCTTGGGGAGTCGAGTTCGTTGGGGGTGAAATGTTCTAGTAGGGTTTGCATGATGGCAGTGTTTGAAAAAGTAGGGATCAAAGGATAGTTAGGATGGTATAATGGGTGAAATGGTTTTGTGGTGGTGGCGTACGGGAGAGTAAGTCAGGAAGAAATAAAAGGAAGGCGGTGTAGAACGTCATGATTTATATTTTTAAATGGCCGCGGGGTAGGATAAAATTTGATGGCTGGTTCAAGCAGTGAAGGTTCTCTGCGGTCTTCTTTCTGCAACCTTATGACTAGGTCAACGCCACCTCGAGGTTTGCGGGGATAGATGGGACAACGTGAATATCTTCCAAATAAACTACACTGAATATTCTTCTAATTCACATGATTTTACCTTGGGTTTGATGAGGTGCTTTGATAAATGGAGAATGGTGACGAGGACACGTGATCATGTATATGTCAACAGCAACATCATTTTCATTTTTGAGGAATTAAACTATATCATATCTATCATATCTAGATAGTCGCATTATGCTACCAATATATAGATCATTCCATTCCCATCTAATGCATTCTAAATCACTTTCAAAACACCCTGTATATCTCCCCACCCATCAACATCATGTCTCAACCTTATCATCATCCTGGATCATCTAATTATCAAGTTAGTTCAAACCCTAGCTCCAAGGAACCCTCAAATCAACCCACCTTAATACCACCACCAGGCAAATACTCAACCTTCGGCCTAATCTTCATAGTAACCTTTCCAGGCAACGCAGCCGGCAACTTTCGATACTCTTTCAAACGATCAACCTGCGCGGTGTCATCCTTTGTGATGAATTCATCGAAAGTGCTCCATGCGGTATCTTGTACGCGCACTTTTGGTTTCACTTGGTGATGGGGGCTGTAGCGGCGGCGGTTTTTGCGGGACCGGGTGTTGCGGTTCCAAGTGGTGGAGTTGTGCGCTGCGGAGGGTTGGCCGTAGGCTTTAGGATGGCTGATTGAATATCCTTTGTTGGAGTGGTTGCTGCAGGTTCACTGGGTTTCTCGGGCTTACTAGCTTCGGGGGGCTCAGCAGTCACTTGGGCGGTAGGGCTGGCATCGTTGATGGAGTCTCCACTGAAGCTGTGGATGTACTATTGTCATTGGAGCAAGGCATGGTAGCCTGCTTTGGCTCTGGGATGCTTGAGGCGAATGGTGTTGGCTTGCTTTCTTGAAGGACTTGAGTGGTGGGGAGCTTTGGGTTCGTCTTCGACTGCTTAGTCTTGGGAGTTTTAATTGAAAACTGGCATCGTCAATTTTGCGATTTTGGCGATCGCCACTTGATGGTTATTTGCTAGGACCTCATTCTTTGTCTCCAGAAAGCGAAGTTTTCCTTGCGCTTGTTTCAGCGCAGTGAGTATTTTGGCCTTTTCGGCGTTTGATTTGTTCAGTTCCTCGATCAAAGGATCCTTGCTGGCTTTGGAATGCTCAGCGGGGGGTTTTTGTGGCTTTTGTTGGAGTAGCTGATGGAGACTTGATTGACTCCGAGTTGCTTGAGGTGGATAAGTTGAGCGTGTTCATGCTGCCAGATGCCTTTTCAATGGCGGTCTTGGGCTCAGTGGCCTTCTGCTTTTGGGCTACTCGAGCAGAGAGATGCTCAGAGTGCGACTTCAGTTGATCATTCACGGGGATCTTTGGGTTCGAGGGGATAGTCTTCTTCATCGCCGGATGGTCGATAGGGCGGTGTCATATTTATTCAAGGCCTTTAGTGTCGCCGTGAGAGATGCGTGAAGACCTTGAGAAGTTTGTTCGACTTCGTTGATGTGCGGTTTATGTGTCTTGGAAGGGAAAGAGTTGAGGTTGAACATGTTGAAGATGTGGGACGTCATGATGTTGATGTGACGTGGTAAGCTCAAAGAGTTTTGAGAAAGTATTAATGACGGATGTAAAATGGTGGTCAATGAGATAGAGTGTCGGTCGTGATTTGTTATAGAAAATGTAAAAGGAATGAGGTCAAAACGCAATGGTTTATATTCTCCTCAAGGCCCAGGTCAAAGCTTTGAAAAGAAGCTGGTGAAGGTCTTTTGCACCCCGTTAATTCTTCAACGTCAAACTTTCCCACGCCACCAAGGTTGATCAAGAAAGCGGATTAACGACGTGAATAGCGAATAGAACTATGCTGTCGAACTCTTTCTTCGCTAGCATATACGAGGAAAATCTTGGAAAGATTCATGTCAGGAGTAACATCTACTCAACATTTCAGCAACAACATGTTCAATAGATCCGAAACTAATCAACATACCAAACCCAACCTCATCGATACAACACAAAAAGAACATCAATTCATCGAGCCCTCACCAAAACCAGCGCAGACATCACACTCCCATTAATTCTCCTCACTTCCTTGATCTTCAACTTCGGCTCCACACTACCCACAAGCTCCTCCCATTCACTTATCTCCCTCTCCTTGCTATTAAATGATTGTACCATGGTAATATCTTTGAATCTCAGCTGCGCATCCATCAACTTCGATGGTCGAGTAATAGCCTCAGGGGCTAAAGTTGATGATGGAATGGAAGAAGTCTCAGGTAAAACGGTATCCATGACGAGTATCTTGGCATCGGGTTTCACCAACGCACTTGAAAGGTGTGATAAAATCCTACGTGCGGAGCCATCAGGCCAGTCATGTATGATGGAGCGGAGGAAAAAGATATCCGCTCCTTCACTTATGTCGAATAAGTGCTTAGGCTGTGGCGTCATAAAGTCATGAGCTGTGAAGGCAAGACGACTGGATTCTGTGATTGGAAGAGCCAAGTTGACTGTCTCTTTGGCGCCTTCGATTGTACATTCGAGATCTTGGATCGTGAAGCAGAGATTTGGAAAGTGGCGTGCAAGTAGGATACTAGCTTGACCAGTTGAACCGCCAACCTATTAGAGAAAATAAATATGTGATACAATCAGAGGGAAGAGTGGAAACGACTTACATCAACCACATGAGCGTCCCCTAAAGAATCCCAATCATAAGCATTCAAAACATGATTCAAATTCATCCCCTGCCCAATCGCCACCCCCTTCATATACTGTGAAAACTCCTCCCCCATCCCCGGTCTACTGGCAATGTAGTCGAAATAAGGCAAATTCGTGCCATGAGCTAGACTAAACGCCGATAACCCCCCACCGTTCACACCTTTATCGAACGATGTGGTCACCCCATCAAGATCCACATTTTCGGTCCTTCCCACATCCCCACATACCCGGCCCGTTCCGTCGAGGAATTGGAATTTCGCCGCCATAGGGACCGAGTATGTTCCGATCCACTTGGCCCAATCTTGAAGACCGGGTTGAGAGATGAAGGCGCTGGATATGCGGTTATGGGAAATTTGTTCGCGAGTTGGTTCGGAAAGGAAACCGCTTGTGATGGCCATGCGAATCACACTCCGGAGACGGTCGAATGGGACTGAGGCTTGACTTGCGAGGTCGGAAAGTGGGATTGAGGTGTCTTGAGGGATGTGGTCAAGGATTTTGTGACGAAGAAGCCAGTTGAGGCAGGATAGCTGAGAGTACTACGAGAAGAATTAGTGAGGTTATACAACACATGAGGTGATGTTTTACGTAGATCTGATATCGTTCCAGATATTCGGTCGGTGATTGAATAAGTTGTTGTAGTTCCCATACTGCTTCAAGGATGTTCCGTCGGGCAAGTTTTTTACGATCTTGATCTTCCCCCAAGGAAGAGTCTAAGGTTCGTCGGTCATGATACTCTGCAGTGAAAGCATTTTCAGAAATGATGGCCACGAGTTTCTGGATATAAGAGTGGGGATATGACGGTGAGCAGGGGTAGTAGTCAATTTGATCCATAGTGTAAGAAAATATTATGGGGAAAGTTGAAAAGAGGTAAAGCGACTTTCTGCCGTGTCAAAGGAACTTCGGTAGTCTTTATACTAGAATCAGAAGTTGGGTCGTCGAATCAAGTTCAGTAGATGGTTCCATATAAGCATATACGTATTATCCTATAGGCTTAAATCGAACCCCGATAAAACCGCCACCTTCAAACATGGTATTCTTCCGGATTCCGGGGTTTGAATGAGAACCCATGGTTTCACATACCCATTTCTTGAAGCGACCGAACGAGAGGATATTTAGGCGAATCCAGTTATTAGCGCATTTCCCCGATTTCCTTGAAAATTAGTGATTATAGGTTGTACCCGCCACCAGTGAAGATCGTGTCACCATCTTACCCCTCTTTTCGTATCTATGTACTACCAAGGATCTCATTCACTCGACGGACTTCTCTTTGAATATACATTCGGGAATCCTTCGAGGTCGATCACCCAATAATCCGGCTCCTATATCGGATGAAATCTGAATACGAAAACACTTGCTTGATTGGCGTGGAGAGGTATGCTAATGCTCGTTGGGGTGGCGATGATCGTCAATGTAGAGGTATGTAAGAAGGGAGGTGATGGAAACCCCGCCTGAAGTTTGTAGTTTATTTTGAGTTAATTTTATGTCAGACTAAACCTGATCTGGGTTCACATGTGAGTAAATCGCATAACCGATAGGCTGAACCCCTGACTTTCCACTATCTTTTTATAGATCTATCCTTATCGGAACTCACGTGCTTCGAGGATCATATTAAGAAGTATCCTATTTCGAATTCACGGGTAGAAGATAGATTTAAATTATCGACGATTCCATATCCGCGATCCCCGGTAACGCACGTGTCTCGAAGTGAGGGGTACTTAAATCATGACGGATGCCACGAACCCCATCTTCATCGGAGTTTTCTAACCGATTAAATATCTTGAAGTCACTTGAATTAACTTTCACTCATAGGTCCAATTGCCTAAGGACCTTCGGCTTGGGGTTTCCACATGTTAGGATTCACTTGCATACCACGAACCTTACCACGGCCTCAAAATCGCACCCGAACTCAACTCTAGGTAGTTCAAGAAAAAGAGAATTGATCTCATTGATCTCGTTTCACTTATATCTCTACCTATGCCATACCACGAAATATCTATGTAGAAGGTCTAGCTTCTCTCCTTCATCATACGAGCTTGAATGGTTATACATGAAGAGAATTTCCAAAAAATTCCCAAACTTTGATCCTTCTTTCTATTTGAGAACGATAAAGTTGATGATGATAATAATCACTACTATCCAAAGCCCCAAACCCCAAGCACCCTCACCGACTTCTCATCATGTCAAGAGACCACGCATTGGCCACCACATGACTAAGTATATAAACCCCCCCACCATTCCCACCCATCCTCCTTTTCCCTTTCCTCACGCTACTCACACTAGGAAAAAGCCTATCACAAGCTGCAAGTGAGGACATTTTCCCTACAACTGGTCCTGGTTCTGCTCCTGATGGTTCCCCTCTTCCGCGTATGTGAACCTTCACCCTATCCCTTCCAAATGAACTATGGGATAATGGGATTCTCAGGAACTTCAATTCCCCTACGAAAAGCTCTGCGGGCATGCTTCAAATACATCATGAGAGACCTGAAGAATTCCCTGCGATCGGCAAAGATGATGGATCGAGTCTAACCTATACACAGCTCACCACCATGAGTCGGTCGTGAACGGGTCGATAGAATGCCGAATCATGTTTTACCATGGGCATGGAATGAATGGAATTGAAACTATAATGGCGATGAATTCATGAGTTGCTATTCAACCGCCATCCCCAAGATTTAGGTTTCGGGTTTAGTGATGATGGTGATCGTCAATGAGATCAATGATGAGTAAAAACATCTCCAAGTAATGATGATCAACTTCATCACTTCATCTGGAGGAAGTTATTTTTATTTTACATGTAAGAACAAGTGGCATTTTATCGATCGCCTAAAACCCAAGTTCACGAGGACCTTTTCAGGAAGATACCAAACTTTCATGGTAGGTATATCAAGTCCTCCACGGCCCTCTCTCCTCTTGATAAATTCCACGATACCAGTGATGTATCCCCTCATCATCGATAGGAGTAATATTTCATATTTACACTTTCAAGCTATTATATCAATCAGAGATAACATATCTGACCTAGAAAGCTAAGTACCGCATTCTGCATAAAGGATACCATCGATCCATATGTTGCGCCCGCACTATCAGTACTGCGATATTGCATATCAAATTCTTTTCTTTCGTTCCAGGCGGTTAAAGTATAGAAGGTGAAGTGGGATAGGTTAATGATAAAGTTGAGTGCACCGCGGAGACAGGCATTCACTTCTTCGGCTAAACCCCGGAGTTTCCATCTCCCTCGTGTATATATAATCCTCGACCCGCACCTAGCTAGCCCGTCAACTATTCATCACTTTTCCACCTTATCAAGGCATTCTACATAAACCGTTGTATTTCCAACTCAAATTCCCGCTCTTCTATCAATCTTCACCCTGAATACAATTTTACCGGAATATAGCTCTGCACCATACAACCTCACACCCAAACATAACCAATCTACCACTTCACAATGGCCCCAACAACTCCAACCACCCTTCTCTCCACCCACCTTTAAGCCTACGAGGAAACATCCAAAGCCTTCGACACCTCATTCCACGAAACCCTCACCCTCTCCGCAACCTACAAAACCACCTACACGACCCTCCTCTCCAATCTGCAAACCATGAAAGTCCATCTCGTCGCCTCAAAAGCAGCTAACAAGTCGTTAACAACGCAACTTGAGAAGAGCGAAGCTAAAAACGCTATTCAACGCGTCGCTATCCAGGATATCCAGATGCAGGTCGTGCGTGCTAGGAGGGAGAAGAAGGTGGTGGTTGCTGAGCTGAAGGAGGCGAAGGAGAGAATTGGGGGTTTAGAGGTGGAGAGGGATTCTTTGCTTGATGGTCAAGATGGTGTTTCTACCGACACAGCTTCCACCGACTCTAATCCCCGTTTTACGGGTTACGATTCTGGTTCTATCGACTCCGACTCCAGCTACACCGACTCCTCATCTATCGACTTCAGCTCTACCGACTGCAGCTCTTCTGAATCCAATTCAACCGACTCATGTTCATCTTTCATTACCACCGGCTCATCTTCTCCATCAATCGATCCTTGTCTTCCCTTAAATGATCCAACTCCTATCATCTCTCTACCCCTTGCAGTTCCTGTCCCTGAGACTGACTCTGCACTACTCACACCCCCTACTGAAACGGAGAAGAAAGAGACGATAATCGAGGAGGTAAATCAACTACTTATCATCTCTAAGACTCCCTAAGAAGCAGAGGAGAACGAGATGAATCCAACTCCACCATTCACTCCTCCCGAAATCGAAGCCGAAGCTAAATCTTTAGAAGAAGAGGAGGAGGAAAAGGATGAGGAGATGAAAGTCTCAAAGCCCAATGCAATAAACCCAGCATCTACTATTTCCAAACCCCCAAAAGAAGCGGAAATCAAGGGTATCGAATCTGTAGAAGCAAACGAGGTTACGTCCTCTCCTTCTAAAACCCCAGAAGAGGAAGAGAAGGACCTTAACCTCTCCAAAACCACAACCTTAGATGAGAATGAGGAAGAGAAAGAGAAAGAGCCGACAAAGGGTCAGAGTCTTCAAAGAAGAATGAGAAAGAGAAGGAGGAGTCGTTGAACACACCTACCACTACCACCTCCGCCCCCATCCCAAAACTCACACCATTCAACCCAACCGCTTACGGTCGTCCTTCTACCGCCGTCATTGCTGCACGCGCGGCTCAACGTGCTAAGGAAGGTACTAAGTACCTCCCAAGCAACTACCACCAGAATAAACGGTATACCAAGGCTATAACCAAGAGCAAGGGATACTGACGACGAGGTTAACGATATTAGTAATAGTATTAGGAGATATATGTAAAAATAGAAGAAGGAGTAAGAGTAGTAGAAGGTTAATATTATAGCGAAATAGGTATGTACAGCACCGAACCCCGAACCCCGGACTAAGTGGAGTGGAGATGATTATTAAGCACTTCTGAAGATGGCGGTATTGAGGAAAATGGGTGAAGATTATATATATATATAGGTCAGAAGTAAAGCCGAAATAGTATGAGAAAGATATATATAGAAGGCTAGAAAGAAAGAAGAAGAAGAAGAAAATAGGGAAACGTAATGGTGGTTTGAGATTGTTTCTAGGATGAGGATAATAGAAGTGATTTGGTCTCCGTTTATATGGTATAGATAAGAGTAAATTACCATGTCATCACATCTTCAATCCACCATTCTCCTGCATCAAAAACCAGCCCTGATCTTCGTATCAAACTCTTCCACTTAGTCTTCCCTAGGCCAGAAAGTCAATTATCAGTCAGTGATCAAGGGAGAGGATGAAAGTTAAATTAAATAGCCAAAAGGGAAGTGGGTTTCATAGTGTGATAAAGAAAGGAAAGAACATTCACGATCAAGCAAGAGCAAAAAAAAGTAAGTATTCAGAACAAGGGCGCTCTATCGCGCATACATCTTTCTTCATTATATATCCACTTCCATCCATCCATCAGTCCATCCATCATCATTAACGACATTATACAAAAATATCCTACAACATATACATGCAAAAAAAAGTCCTAAGTAGCGAGTTCAACTCCACCAAATGGTTCATATCAAATCATGCAACCATATCAAATCCCCTTAAATCATCCCATCAGATACTACTCCCCTGTCGTCTAATTCGCAACCTCCTTAGGAGTAACCTCCGCACTCTCATCTGGATGCTTCTCAAACCCAATCGCCCCCTCCTTATCCGCACCCCGCTCCACAGCCAACGTAGCATTGATATTAACATTCGTCTTCCAAGCCGGAACATTCGACATGAACATCTCCTCGATCTCTTCAAGCGTCTTCCCAGAAGTCTCGGGGAACATGAAGAAAACGTGGACGGCCATGGCAGTGCAGAAGACACCGAAGAGGATGTAGACTTTCCATTGGATGTTGACGAAGGCGGGGGGTGTAAAGTAGGAGAGCGCGAAGTTGAAGATCCAGTTTGCGGAGGTGGAGAGTGCCACGGCCTTGCCACGGAGACGGAGGGGGAAGAGTTCGGGTGGGTAGGTCCAGGAGACGGGGCCCCAGGTGGGTGCGTAGGAGGCGACGAAGAGGAAGGTGCATGCGATGACGGCACGGGCTGCTGCGCCTTCGATTTGCCAGGATTCTTCTTCCACGTTGTTGACGCCTCCCTCTGGGGCTGGCTTTCCGTAGGTGGCCATGATACCGGCGTTGGCGTACATCCAGGTGGCCATGAGAAGGGCACCGACGATGAGGGGCATGCGGCGACCCCAGCGATCGACGTAGACGAGGGCGACGACGGTCATGAGGACGTTGATGATGTATTGGATGGAGGAGGAGACGAGGTTGATGTTTCCAGAGAGACCTGCCATACCCATGACGTAGGTGATGTAGTACATCATGACGTTCATACCGGTCAATTGACTCCAGATTTGAGTGAAGACACCGATGTGGGTACGGTTGATCATGTTGGGCTTGAAGAGTTCGAAGTAAGAGACATCGGCGTTTTGACGTTCGAATTCAATGACTTCACGGATTTCAGCCATTTCGCGGGCAACGAATTGAGCGGAACCTTCATCTTTGGCATGAACGAGGGAGAGAACACGCTCGCATTCCTCCCAGCGATCGTTCTTGGCGAGCCAACGAGGTGATTCGGGGAGGAAGATGAGACCGATGAAGAGGATGATGGCGGGAACCATCTGTACTCCCCATGGAATTCGGAAGGCGGCTTGACCTTGGATGTGGGAGCAGCCGTAGGAAATGTAGTACATGATCAGGATACCCCAAGTGATGGCCCATTGTTGAGCACCGACGACACGACCACGCTTGGAGGGAGGAGCGAGTTCGGAAACGTAGACGGGTACTTGAGCTGAGCAGATACCGACGGAAAGACCGTTGATGAATCGACCGACGATGAGCATTCCGATGTTTTGAGATGCACAGATGATGATGGAACCGATACACCTGTTGCCATATCGTTAGTTATCCATTCTTGCCAAGCTGTTCTGACGAATAAACGTACCAGATGATGCAACCCAATTGGATGGCGGACTTTCGACCCCATTTATCAGAGACAAAACCAGAAAGGAGAGCACCGATGAATGAACCACCAGGCATGGAAGCAGTGATACCACCCTGGACATCAGACTTGGGACCAGAACAGTCCTCTTTTGTGAGCGGGGTTTCGCCTTGATTGAAATAACATTTGTATTGCCAAGTGCCCAAACTAGATGACAATCAGTATATAGCAAAAGAGCAGAGAGAAGAGGAAGGTCTTACATGGCACTCATAGAAGAGATATCGAAACCGAAGAGACCACCGCCGATGACCGAGATGGCGGTGATGATGTAGATATTACCGATTTGGTACATGATTGGCTGTCACTCCAAAGCGGAGTTTGGTTATTGTGTTGTATTCAGTAGTAGGTAAGAGGGTGAATGTCTTATGCGACTTGGATGTATGAGATGTGGAGGGGAAGGGGAAGGGACCTTTTATACGGGGACCGATTTCTGGCCCATGGAGATCTGTTGTGGAGAACATCATCTCCATGCTCCAGCCAGACGGCAGCGTAACATGCAATGCACGGCAATGGAACCCCCGCGAAGGAGAGCACGTTTCTTCTGGACTGTCGGTGGGATGCTGATAAGTTTCCTCGCTTGGCATGAAGCCCGAGATTGGGTCCACATGGTGGCGTGGACGTGACACGGGGACAGGTGGACGAGCGGTGCGGGTGAGATGTGGAGTTACTCGCCCTATCAACCATCCGAAATCTTTTCGCCGTTGTGATGTTTGGACGTTGAGGGACGGCATCTGGATCGCTATCGTGGTGCGATGCCAATGCGATGCCTGACCCTCGTCGGCATAATCGCCAAGCAACTTGTTCGAGCGTGCCGCTGTCTCGATCCAGCTATGTTTACGGTCATGGCGATACGGTTCGGGAAGAATTAGCTGAGATTCCCGAGTGAAGGACTACTGAACAACGTTACCCTCACGACCAGCACCCCCGACAAGTGAGCGGAAGGAGGGCAGTTCGACCGATGAGGCGCCGCGCATCATCATCTGGCGTCGACACGGCGTGGTGATGGGCCTTGGTGCATGCCTGCAGCCGCGCTGGTGAGCGATTTCCAGAGGGCGTTAATGGCTGTGGTGCAGACGACGGTGCAAGCTTCGACCAAGCCCTAGAAAGCATCCTTCCAAGCCGGTTGAGGCGTGATCGCCGCCATGCTCCAGGGCTTGTTGCAGCGCCACGAGCAGCCCCCCAAGTCTCTCCAAGCCCCCTCCACCTCCCAAATTCCCGGCTTCCGTTCCAACGGCTGGCTGGGCTTGCTGCTGTCTGTCTGTCTGTCTGTCTGTCTGTCT
>AJFL01000379.1:0-10587 GCA_000467735.1 Rhytidhysteron rufulum CBS 306.38
GGCAGGTTAGTGCGAGGATGGGAGGCCTTTTCCAACCCTTTGAGGAGAGTTATGCCACTTTTCCATCATAATTCAATCGTGAGCCCTGTCCTTGTGAGAAGATGATATCTAGGTATGATACACACCTAGCCCTTCAAGGTAAGAATCATCGGGCTCTCCTTAGTACCTCAAACTCTAGCAGGTTTCTAGGTATGCATTAATAAATACGAGTCCCCTTTATAATTAGATTCCTGGAAGCATGTAGCCAAGTTGACTTATGTGCACAAAAGCCACATTCAAACGTAACTCCGAGAAAAAGAAGAAGCACTTTTATTATAAAGTCTAATTTTATTTTTCAATACTTGAGTACCTAATTCAACTCGCTACTTAAGACGTGACTGACGTTGAAGTCATCATGCATGCATGCCATCCATTCTAAACATAAAGTATGAAATACCCAGTATGCCCTACAAACTCCTAACGAAACCAACCCTTTCAAATCATCAATAATGCATGCGAATATTTACAAGCCGTGACCACCCTTGACCAGATGCGTCAACAAATCAACCTTGGTGACAATAGCCACAGGCTTCAGTTCGCCGTTATCACCCTTCTCCGTGACAACGGCAGCGGAATTCCACTCGAAGAATCTGGAGAGTGTAGATAATGGTGTATCCCTCGTGATTTCTACAAACTCGTTCCTCTGTCCCGCCTTGCTTCCCTTCTTCTCCTGATCCAATTGCAAATCATCCGCCGTTGAAACCGTTTCGTGGAGTTTTCGGAAATCAAACATGACGTCTGAGACTGGGGATTTAGGGCTTGCACGTCCCGAGGCAATGTAAGAGAGGAGGTTACCGAGGGTGACAAGACCGACGAGTCTCTTGGAGGTACCGGAGAGCGAGACGGGGAGCTGGTCGAAACCCTTTTCACGCATAGTTTCAATGGCTTCCGCACAAGGAGATGTCGAAGCAATCGTTTGAACGGGCTTGAGGCGGAGGTCGCTAACCGTTGCGTTGTAGAAGGGATCGGAAGATTTGAGGGAGTGGGAACGGGCGCGGGATAGGGTGTTTGAAGGAGTGAGAGGTGGAGTTGAGGGGAGAAGGTCGTTGGCGGAGAGCCAGTCATCGTCGACGAATTTGCTGAGATAGCTACGGATGCTGTCGGGGCATACAACGACCACGGTGTCATCCTTGCCAAGGTTAAGCTCGCGGATGGCTTTTACGGCAGCATCGAGGGCGCTGCCACTACTACCTCCACACAGAATACCTTCTTCCGAAATGAGACGACGAGCATATTGGAAGGCGGTTCGGTCGTCTGTCTTGTACCATTTGTCCACAACCTTTTGATCGAGAACTTCGGGGATGAAGTCGTAGCCGATACCCTCCACTTTGTAGGCCTGGTTCTTGAATTCATCGTTAAGAGTCTCTGGGAGCGCAAGAATACTACCCTGAGGATCTGCGGCAATAATCTTGATATCTTTGTTCTTCTTCCTCAGACCGTTTGCAATTCCCGTAACTGTGCCTCCGGTTCCCGCACCTGCAACCAGGCAGGTAACCTTTCCATCCGTCTGTGTCCAAATCTCCTCTGCCGTACCGAGTTCATGAGCAAGCGGGTTATCTGGGTTCGAGTATTGGTCCAGAATGTGCGCATTAGGAAGTTCCTTTTCTAGGCGGCGGGCGACACCAATGTGAGATTCGGGGGAATCGAAAGCGGCGGCGGTGGGGGTACGGATGATTTCTGCATTGAGGGCACGGAGGACGGCAACCTTTTCAGCAGACATCTTCTCCGGGAGAGTTATGATCGTTTTGTAGCCTACAACTCACTTTTAGTCAGGCCATGGTGGGGTGGAGGGGCAAACATACCTTTGACAGCTGCTACAAGTGCCAATCCAATACCGCTTCATACGCATTCAGCATTTGTAGATTATGTCCCTGAGATTTAATACTCACGTATTTCCACTGGTAGGTTCAATCAGAGTATCCCCTGGCTTTATCCTTCCGGTCCTCTCTGCTTCCTCGATCATCCGCAAGGCAATCCGATCTTTGACACTGCCACCGGCATTGAACATCTCCAGCTTCGCATAGACGGTGGCTTCGATACCGAGAGACTGAGGAATCTTATTCAGCTTCACCAGCGGCGTATTTCCAATCTGGGAGATGATGGAGGGGAGGACGACGGGCGGGATGGTGGGGGTGGTTTTCGAAGACATTTTGGCGGTGGTTGTTTGGTCTGGATAGGTTGCGTGGTTGTAGGAGAGAGGAAGGGGGAGGGAAGAAGGGTTTTATTTCAGTTCTAAGAAAAAAAGGACAAGCAAAAGAAAAAAGCCAGGTGTTGTGGTTGTAACAGACAGTCACATCAGTCGGTTGTCTAGATCTTTGCCTCGCCTGCAACTCACGCAACGGCGCCGAGATCAACCGACGCTAAGCGCCACATTTTCCTCAGCCTTACATGACGCCATCCATCGTGATTCTTGCCAAAACACCATGATAATATCTACCCATCCGAAGAAAGGAAGGAAAATACGTGAAGAAAAGCAATGACATAAAAAGAAGACGAGAATATTTTTCTTGGATTTGGATTTGTTCAATGTGTATATTAAGGAAGTGAGGCATTCTAGCATGAAATAGACATCCCATCATCGCCTGATTCGCGATCAGTCATCATATGTTCCCCAACAATTATGTCAAAGCAAAATTATATACCGATGCTTACTATCGTTAGCTTCAAACTGCTCAGCAGAACTGAAATGCCTTCAGTATCCGGACTTGGTCGGAATTCACAAGGCTGATTTCATATAGAATTAAATTAACTGGCACTACTGATTAGCACTCTAATGGCAACACTGGAACCAGATGATACCCGGAACGAAATATAAGCTACAATCAAGAACCATATGTGTCAAGTTTGCCGCCCAGGAAGATAGAAGATATCGAGGACGCTGGCTATTCCCTCTCCAACAACCCCTTACAGATCACTACCTGATGAAGAGCTACATGTCTAACCCGTTCAACCCTTAATACAGTATCAACGAGATACCTCCTGCTAAGTCAGCACAAGTCAATGGTCCATGTACAATATCCGGGGATCATCCAATAAATATGGAAGCTGGCCATGTGTGAGAGGAAGGGAAAGACCTGCAACCAACTAGTTATATAGGAAGCCATGAGTGAATGGTAAAATATATCGTTGAACATCTTCGGAAGACAGATACTGGGGTACTTTTCTGTACAGAATACCTAGTTAATTCAGCATGTCTAGCACCATCGACTTTGAGAGATGGTAACGTATTTGTGAAGGATCTATTTCTAAAGGGTATCTAAAAGATGGTCCCGGGAAAGCCGTCCACGAATGGCGGCCAGTTTCATCCGTCCCGTCGGTGTCCTGCAACAATTGTGCAAAGCGCCTCCTCAATGGGCTTCCATACCAAGCGGGACAAGTAACCGGACATGAGCGACACCAAAGCTGGAGCACTGTATTCTCTAGACGGGCCGGAGTCTTCTATCGATAGGAATGACTTGGCCATGGCGGCCAAACGGAAGTAGAAGACCGTTAAAATATAGGCTTTACATGATAAGGACCCTTGCAACAAGTAACAACCTCTTGAACTTCAAAAAATATACTTACCCATTAACACAACCATCATTCTCCGGATTATCTGAAGACCATTAGCACACGAAAACCTATACCAAGAATATATTGATTCTTGTAATCTGTGCATATCGACCCCAGACTACTTTACCAGAAGTTATCGTAAGGCCCATCTCGCTCACGTTAACTTCAATGACAGTTCCCTTTGTGAGAACTCCAAGCTGAGTATAGAGAGAAGACTGGGGGTTCTTCTTGATACTGATCATAGGTAATTGGATGGTGACCCCTAGTTCTGGATGGGTGATGTGGGTGTGCTTGTATCTCAATCCCATCGGGCGGATAAATCGTTCATACTTGGCCAGCCGTCTGGTAAAACATTCACCAACGAAGGACGCTTTGGTGACTTACATCATATTAGCGCAAGAAATATATCAATATTGCGATGCGACGAAGTAACAAGTCCCAGGAGTGAAAGATCACGTGCGTGCTTAAACTCCGAATCTCAACCAAAAGTTGATCAGGATGGCTAAGGTATGCTATCGCACGATTTTGAGGGAGAGACACCATAGTATCTCGGGTACCTACCATGCGTTTCCAAGACTTCGATTTACTTTTTCCCGTTTTTACTACACCAAAGACATCTTCCACAGCCATACCCCGGACCTTTGGCAAGGGAACATTAAACCGCGCAGCCTTCTCCGCTCGCTTCTGTTTTACAGCCGATAGAGTTTTTGAATTGTTCTCGGAGGAGCGGTCGAGGCGGTAAGCAGGACGAGCTTCGGATAAGGTAGGGGCATCTGGGGAGGTGATGTTGCGTTCTTCATAGGCCTTAATCTTCTTCTTCATTTCCACCTTATTGCGATATTACTGTTGCTGGAACAGTTTTGCGCGCATGCTTCAAAGGTTGTGGGCATCTTTGGAGATGCGGTGGCCTTCGCGTGCAAGGCCTTTGCGCGTTCATTCTTCATGGTTGAATCTTAGGTTGGTGTTAGCAATTGTAGTGAATAGACTGTAGGGTTAACCGAGAAATCTATCTTACTGTTCGCCGTGAAGCTTTTGCCACCTCTCAATATATTCGTTTTGAGGCATTGTCACTACTGAGGAGTGGAACGATGCGGTTGCATGTATTCGTGGGGCTAGTGAAGTAACTACCTAGGTACAAAATACCTAGGTAATTTAGAGCCGAGGCGGTTTGGATAGCGCCCGAGCGACAAATCCTTACATAAGCACGCTAAACTACATTAGAACCATTAAATCCGGCGACACCTCCAGATCATTTCTTGAGCGTAATTTGTTTTGTAAAGTTGTAGACACTGTAATCCAAGGGAAATGGTTTACTGTTTCTTTTGTCAACGATTCTACGTCTTCACGGTTCCGTGGCCCCATATACAAGGCCACTGATCACTACCTACGTAAGCCACTACTCGAACTGCTTACGAGATGCTTCAAGGAAACATAGTTCGCACACATTAGAAAATGTGGTAGCGGTCGAACCATATATGAAATAGGACTAACAAGTAAGTAAAGAAGAAATTCACATGGAGATGGATGTTCAATATTCCTGGCGCTTCGGTTAAGGTATCTTCTCCGTCATGATAAAATCAACAGGAAGAAAGAAAGGAATTTTCAATCCAATGACGATCGAAATACTCTCTCTTCCTTATCATCACTTTATTTACTTCAGTCTTCTATCTAATTAACCAACCACATTCCCAAACAAAGCAAAGAAAAGCCTATGACCATCCATCCAACCCTTCTCCATCCAACACGGAACACCACCCTCCGGTTCCTGGTTCCTGAAAATTGAAAACCCACCTAGGCTAAGCCAACTACTGTCGGTACTTTACCGGTAGTTGGTCTTTCTCCCCCCTCCCCATCCTTCTCGCCTCCCCTCGACGAAATCTTGTACGAACCTATGTGGGGCCGCACCGCAACGCAACCCCCATGCATACATACATTACACCCTAATTATAATGACCGCGCGTGGATTTAATATCGACACTGCCCCCTGTGCATGTTTCGGAATACCCAATGATAGTGACGCTTTCTTATAGTGTGCCACGGTCACACATGATGCATCAATCTTATCTTGAAAGGAAATAACAAGACTCACTGAGTGAATGATTGCGTCGTAGAGGTAAAGGTGGTGGTCCTCGGAAAAGCAAAAATATATGAATGACAGACAACGACATACAACCATGTCATTCCAACATGCCCATCTAGAAAAATGATGCATGAGGCAAATAAGCTGACCACAAAAAATAATCGATCCCCACAGCTGCCTGGTATATGCGGCCAAAAATGGATGCGGGAAGCTCGTCTCCATTCCCTTCCTTGCTGGGCTGACGGGAAGGATTTCAATGCTCGTTTGCATTTCTTTCTCTCTGTGTGTGAAATTCGTGCCGAGGGTCGCAGGGGAAAGGAATGCTATTTAGACATTTTATTGTCGAGCTGCCGGTCGGAGAAAGGAAGAAAATGTTAGTGTAGATTTCATGCTTCTAATATAAGAAGAACCCGGATTCATTGTCTCGTTTGCCTGGAACCTATACATACATACGGATCGGTCGTGATTAGCTGGAAGGCGAAGCCGTGGTAGATGCATCAAACTCTTTTTCACTTTCGGTCAAAATATCTGACGGGAGCATGGGTTAGGATCTTCACCCGATTCCTCAGCCTCGTTGAGTGAGACAGTCCGAAATGATCCGCACGGGATTGCGTCCTTCCCCGAGACCCAAAGCTGCAGAAAGAAAAGGCTGTGGCGTCTTGCCTCCAAACGAAGGGTGTGATAACATGCCCCATGCCATCGTGTTTGCATTGCAGATGGGTTTATCAATTCCTGATGCAGACACCCTGGTCGTCCCCCCCCTTCGCCTTCAGCACAAGTTCATGGCATAAAGAAGCCGGGCATTCCTAGACCAGGCGGTCTGAAACACACGTGAACTGCTCGTGGAGAGCGCTGTACGAGGTCTGGAATACGAGGAGCGTCGTTATCAGCCTCAAACCGGATAAAACTCTCCAATCACCAATGCTATGTGACGGACGCAAAACCCGCTTTGTGATCTAGGATACATACCCGCTCCCAAACAAACATAGAAAAGGTCTTAAATGCAATGCAGCCATGTCACTCCCTTTACAAATGCTCCCCGATCCATGCCCACCAATCCTTGACGTCGGGGCCCTCGGCACCTATCACATTGCCGCCTTTGACCTCCACGTGAACGTTGACCTCCTCCATTTGTCTAAACTCAAACGGACCTTGTCCACCATCTCCAAGCCACTCCCGTTCCTCTTCCAGTTCGTCTCCCTCGCCTACACCGACACCGGAATCTTTCAGCCCTTTGGCTCTTGTCTCACGAACGCCTGAAATGGCCTTTTCCAGGGAGATCTTGACGAGATTGGGCGGGAGGGCCGTGAAGAGATCCAGCTTGTTGGCTGCTATTAGCAGCGGCACCTCTTTCGGGCCTTTTGATGTCTTTGCCGACGTGTATCGCTTCTGAAGCGATAGCAAAACGTCATGAAGGTATTCCGCCGCCTCGGTCAACCCGGACTCGCCGACTGCCGCCGCATCTACAACGAATATGATGCCTCGAAGATTATCTGGCTTGACGAGATGGGACGAAGCGAAGTGGCGGAGCTTCCCATGGCCTGGTGTATCGACGACCAGGAAGTGACGCGATCGCTCCCAGGATGGGTCGCCTTCGGATCGGTATCGCGAAGATGCGGCATTGATGTCGCTGGGAAGATTGCATTCAGCAGTCAAGGGGGATTGCGAGAGGTGAGTAGGTGCGGGCTGGCCGTGCTCGAGCTGTTGTTGCAGGACTTAACGATGGTCTATGGCTATGGCTATGGAAATGGTGCAACCGACATACCAGTGTAAGCAGAGCAGTCTTCCCCGATCCGCTCGGTCCTATCAGCAGAAAAGTCGGCAAGGTCACCGGCGTCTGGATCTTGTAGAGGAATTCGTGGAGGAGAATGGGCAGCGAGATGACGAGAACTAGCGTGAGCAGGATGGTGTAGACGTTGGGGGCGAATGCCCAGGTGAGCCAGCTGTCCGGGTCATGCCAGGCCATGATGGAATGGATGTCTGAGGGTGGTGAGGATTGGTTGGTGATGAATGACGACAGGTGTTGTTGGTGGTGGGTAGGGGAAAGTTTGTGGGCTGGGCTTTGCGCGATTCATGTCACTGCGTTGGGGCGGAGATCGATCCGTGGACCGACAGGGCGCTAGCTTGCCGGCGCGCGAGCTTCCTTGTACTTCACTCCTTCGTGCTTCTCTTCTTTCATCTCCGTATGTCTGCTTGCAGATTCTCTGATGTTGAACACGCCCAGTGCACTTTTTTCCATCGAGACCAGCTTTTATAGGGGAAAATATATAATCATACATAGGACAACGCCACCATCATTATCAAACCATAATTCTGTCCAACCGTCCACCCTGATCATGAGCAACCAATTCATGCCATCATGCATCGTAAGCCCATGATTCATCATCATACATATCCAAAGCCTCAAACGCATAGCGAACGTCATGGCATAACCCCGGAAATGTATGATACCCATTTTCCCTATAACGCTCCATGCACCTTAGAAAAAACCCTTTGGAAAATCACACCAACACCATTTTTTTTCTCTTATTCCCTTGCTCCAGTAAAGATCCCTTCGCATGCCGTTAGATTGAAAAGTAGAATAAAATGCCACAATAAAGAATAAAGAAAATGCCCATGTCCTCGGACGGGTGTGGGCCTAATTATGTTGTGAGGGGTAAAGCAATAAGCGACAACTGAAGAACCGATGGTCTCAGATCTTGACTAGGTGTAGTACGATCTTGGTGTCGAACGAGTGGAAACCAGATGCCGCAATAAGATGCTATAGTATGCAGTCGGAGTAAATATTCGCACAAATTGGGAGAAAAGAATTCAATATGTTGCATGCGTCTGAAGATCCGTTGGATAATATCCGTGGCTAGAATCCATTCCCTGGAAACGGCCACAACCTCCCACCTGCCAGCTGGAAGTGAGCACAGCTCCAGAATATTCTTCCTTGATTCTGGAGGGCTCAATCTTTGGAAGAGGCGTTGTTTCCCAGAGAGGAGCTGGGAAATATCGGTAACCGTCGGCACTTTCAATAGACTTGTGATTGTCCTCGTCTTCATGGTAGTGGTGATCACCTACGACTCCTTCTGGCGGTCCACCACTCAATGAGCTCGCGGAACTCACTGAATGACTGCCGGCGGGGCTTGGATTCAAAGAATACGTAGCGCCTCTGTAGATTCCACCTCCAAGCCCGCTAGTGCCTCCACCAGAAAGGCCGTTGCCAAATGATCGGGCGTAACCACCTCCTACCCCATTACCACCAAGTCCATGATGTCCGGGACCACCGGGACCGGTTCCGCTACCTCCACGAGAGGTGCTTGCGCTATGTGGTCCTTCATTCGAGTAATGACTGGGTGAACGACCACGAACCACGACGGGATGAGAGACACGCTGGCCTATTTTGATCCATGAGGGATTGGTATCCCTTTGCTGTTGTACGTTGGCCCAGAGTTCTACAATCAAATGGTAATATTGTTGTTGAGCGCGTCTCTTGCCATTATTCGCGGTTGCAGACTTGAATTGAATGCGCTCAAAGGTATGTTGATGAGTGGTAGCCGAATGCGCAGAAGGGGCGTACTGATGAGACTGGTCAGACTCATTTTGGAGGGGAAGATTGGGACCAGCCAAAGTCGCTGCGGAATGAAAATTGCTCATGCCATATGTGTGTTCGTGAGCTTTACCCGGAGGGATCGGCGAGAGGAGTTCCTTCTTCATGGGTAGCTGGGGACCCTTGTCACGTTTCGGGGTATGCTGGATCAACTCAATCGTCTTGCCGGTAGAACCGTCGACGGCCGCGGCAAGCGACATTGCTATGGCCTGAATCTGCTCCGGTTGTTTCCCACGGTTCAGATATAGGCGGCCATTGGGGATGTGAGGGTTCAGCGAGTACGAGACCTGCACCGAGAAATAATTTCGCCGATAACAGGTCCATACCTTGTCGCCGGAAAAGAAGAAACCTTTTTCGATCTTCGCTTCGATATGCGTGGTGACGGTTTGGCCTTCGCACGTTATTTCGTAATAGTTTTCTTGGTCATGAAAAGGCGGGCTGTCGGGTTGCCTATCATGATGGGCATACGTGAGCATGGCGTTGGGGCCGAAAGAAGGATTCGAATGATTCAGGGTGGCCATGGTACGTGGAGTGTCTGGCAGTGTACCGTATGAGGCACGTGAGAGAGGATCTGCTGGATGTCGAGGAGATAGGGCGTGTCTGTGAAGCCCTGGAGTCGCGGTGGTATAATTATCTCTAGCGGATGCACCCAAGGATGGTGATACAGGATTGCCCATTCCAGGTGATCTTGCTGGAGGTAACATGGCCGAAGAAGAATCGGATCTATTAAGTGTGTCAATATCATGCACCCATGGAACGATCAGGCTACTTACATGGAAGATATTCGAGGGCGACTCGAAGACATTCCAAAGGAGTGGGTATATCCCGCGCTGTAGATCTGGGGTTGAGTCGAGTACGTGTTTGTTAGTTGATTCGGGTAGATGCCGCTCGCCGAGGACGAGAACGGCGAAAAGGCTATCGAGGATGCGTTGGAGCTCGGACTGGTAGAGCTTGAATCGGATATGCCAGTATTGGTTTGATACCTGCCGGTGGATCAAAGGTTAGCTAGGCTCTGAAGTATTGCCAACGGTAGTCAAGTGTAACGCAGGTCGTGTCAATCACACGGGAATCGTAGCTAGCCATAGCCAGGATTGTCGTGTGATCAATGTGACAGACCAGAGTGTTGGGTGCGCCGTGCATTTGGAACATGTACGACGGAATAGATGACGATAAACGACATGACGACGTGTTTGTCGCGGGCACGGCGAGCAGCTGGGCCGGAGGGAGGGTGGGTGGTGGGCAGGCAACCTTGGGCAGCACCAGGCGACGAGGAGGCGTCGGCGGCGGGCGGGAAATGGGCTGGGGGGTGGTGGGTAGTGGG
>AJFL01000380.1:0-31835 GCA_000467735.1 Rhytidhysteron rufulum CBS 306.38
GTCACCCAACCCGCCCCAGAACCCCCCCACCTCCTCTCCAACAACCACGCACCGAAAACCATCTTCCCAGACGGCATCCGAACCTCAGGCCAACACCCCCCTCTCTACAGTCAACTAAAACCCTACTCATCCTTCCCCGTTGAAATCACTGGCCCCACAGTCTGGAAAGCAGAAGACTACAAGAACAACCCTGAGCGCTGGACACACGTTTTCACCACCGAAGAAAACGCAGAAATCGGCGCAGCTGCAGACGCGTTCTTGGCTTCTGGGACCCCGCTTACGGGCATCACGAAGCAGAATTTCAAGTTACCCACTTTTGGGAAGTTCTTAGATGCATTGAGGAACGAGATTTTAAATGGGAAGGGCTTTTTGCTATTTAAAAACCTCCCCGTGCAGGAATGGGGTAACAAGAAATCCGCAGTCGCGTATATGGGTCTAGGGACCTATCTCGGATACTTCGTGTCTCAGAACGGGCGGGGTCACGTTCTTGGCCATGTTAAAGATCTTGGGGAAGATTCGACGCAGATTGATAAAGTGAGGATTTATCGGACGAATGCTAGACAATTCTTCCACGCCGATGATGCGGATATTGTGGGTTTGTTGTGTGTGGCGAAGGCGCTGGAGGGTGGGGAAAGTGATATCGTGTCTTCCCATCATGTGTGGAATACTCTGCAGAAGGAACACCCGGATGTGGCGGAGTTGCTTACGCAGCCGATTTGGTATTTTGATCGGAAGGGGGAGACGAGTAAAGGTGAGGAGGAGTGGATTAAGACTAGTGTTTTTTACCTGGAGACTGGGGATAACCCAAGAGTATACTCAAAGTACGTTAACCACCACCCCCCTATCCCATCCCCCTCCCCACCCTATATAAAACTAACACAACCCTTCCCAAATAGATGGGACCCCTATTACATCAAATCCCTCACCCGCTTCTCAACCGCCGGTTTAATCCCTCCCCTCTCGGACGCCCAACTCCGCGCCTCCCAGATCCTAGAAGAAACGTGTCATCGGCTCTCCCTCCACATGATCCTCGATATCGGCGATATCCAGTTCCTATCTAACGAACATGTGTTGCATGCGAGAACGGCTTATAAGGATTATCCACCCCCGGCGCCAAGGAGGCATTTGATGCGGCTTTGGTTGAGTACGCCGGAGGAGGAGGGCGGCTGGAAATTGCCGTTTCATGATTCGAGGGAGAAGAAGAGGGGCGGGATTCAGGTTGATGATAGGCCGCCTGTTGCGCCTGAGGATGCGGAGTAAGAGGTTGAGGGGGGAAGGTGATTTGATTGTTAGCGATGTGGATAGTGGCTAGGATAGTTGACTTGGCTATGGGGTATATGGTTTAGAAAGGAATTTTCATACATATCTCTAAGTGACTGAAGGATGTCATACAATATCAAGCAAAAGATAAATAGGAATGTATCGTGTTTACTCATGATAAGTAAGAATCATTACACTATGAGGCTAAATGAACATTGCATCCATCAAAACATCCCAGTTCACTAAGTAACATAGCACAGAAACCACCCACAAACGCCAAAGACCACTCATGCACACACGCCCAAAAGCAACCGTACGTAATATCAAAAAAAGAAGAGGAACCCCTCACCACAGCAAGCCCATATCAACTCACACCCCCTCCAAAAACTCCCCTACAACCCCCTCCAACATCCTCAACCCATAACTCCCAGCCACAGCCCCATAAACCCTAAGCCTCCCCCTAACATCCTCACGCTTCATACTCCCGACCCACTCCCCAGCACAAGCACAATGTTCCATAAACTCGTTCGCGCGCAACCTACCACACTTCGCGCATTTCAGATCCTGGGTACACCACTCCAAAGCAAACTTCTGGACTTCCGCTACAAGAAGCTCTTCAATGTGTAGCTTATCATACAGCGAGTTGCAATTAAGACATTTCCATTTAGTCGGGGGAGGAACGGTGTCGGATGTAGTGGAGGGAGGTAACAAGTCAGCTGTTCGACAGAGATCTAGGTCCCGTGCTGCGGTGCATTCGTCACAGACGACGCCTTGGACACAGAGACTGGCGCTTGGGTTTACGAATGTGGCGTCTGTGCTGAATTCGCGGATGTCGAAGAGGGTGAGGAGCTCTTTTCGGAGCAGTCTTGCGTCTAGGGTGATTGTTTTGTCGAGACTGAGGACTTGCATGAGCGTCTTGACGAGTTGGAGGGTCGGGTTTGTGAGGTTAAGATGTGAGCCTGGGAGGTGGGGGAAGAGGTAGTCGGTTGCGAGATCGGGGTGCATGAGTTCGTTATGTTGGCGTCTGACTAGGCCGGAGATTTGCTTGTAGAGGGGCTTTGTGAAGGTCTTTGGGAGGACTTCGGTCGCGTCGTTGGGATCTATGGTCAATGAGCGGAAGGGGAGTTGTGTCGCTCGTGGCGTGCTTCCATCTGCAACTGCTGGGCGTTTGCGTCCATGCATCAGCTCAATGAACTCGACCACCCAGTCGTGGAAAACGGGTTGGAGAGTTGGTGGGAGGAACGTGGAAAATTGCCAGCACATTATCGTGTCTAGAGTTTGGTTTTCGACCTCTACAACTTCTTGACAACCTTTGCCGCCGTAGTTGAATTCGTCGTACCATACGAGGTAGTCCCAGTATTCTTTGATCTCGAGATCGAGGAATTGGAAGAGTGGTTTCGATTGAATGGTCTTTAGAATGTATTGGCTGTATGCATATGCGTTACCGACTTCAGCCTTGGTCGTTTGCAAAAGAAGGCGGTTCGGAGACGCGAAGACAATGTGTGAGCCTACGCGGCGGAAATCGGACATGAGTTGCTGCAATGCCTTTCGCGACATCATTTGCACGTAGTAATGGAGCGAGCGGTCATAAAGGAACGATCCTGGTGACGATACCCATCGTACAAGATGCTGGACCATTACGTCGGCCATGTATCCTCCCTTTTCAGCTTCGCCCCACCATGCCTTCACCATTTCACGGAGGACAGTGATGCCGGCGGTAGCAAATGCACTATCAGAATAGATGACATTGGCTCCATCGGTCGCCCCTTCCATTGGTGCGGCCGGATTGAAGGAGACGGAATCTGAGCCTTCAACTTCGTTGATAAGAGAGGATGATAGGACGGTATTGATAGCAAGATTACGGACGTTCAAGTCGATGCAGACGGAGGAATACGTCCCCGGGTTGTTGATCGATGGCATCTCGACCGTCTCGAGGGCATTCAATATGTCATCCTTTTCATAACCTGCATGATCCGGTTTGGCAGTGCCAGACCACCAGAGTACAACCTTTTCTCTCTGTAATCGACGGGCGTAGGCAATATCAATGAGGAATCGTGGATCACTACTTTCTAGGTTACATAGAGGAACGTCTCCATATCGAGCGAGCTCCATAAGATGGGATACCCATGACCCTAGTTCGAGATAATGACCCACAAGTCGCTTTGCGATGAAGGTCTGCCAGCCAAGCGGAGGAAGTTGCTTGTCTGATTCGTCGGCATGGAGAGGTAGGATAGGGTAGTCCTTAAGAGAAGGAACTTCGTGGGACAGAAGAACATGATTTGGTGACTGAATGACCAGAATCATAGGCTTCCCCTCTTCGGCTCGCATCTTTTTGATGGCATCGCCTATTTCAAGCAATGCCTTCCGTTTCGTCGTCACTTGTGTAGTTCGGAAATGGATTTCGTTTTGATAATCAACGCTTGCTTGCCATGGCTCGCTTTCAGACTCTTGCATTCGCTTTTCAAATGCATCCTTGTAGATACGGTCAACATTTGGCAGACCTTGGTTATCCTTGGACTTGTTCTGGATGATGATTTGAGCCTCCTGTTTGGTCGTCGAGAAGAGAGCGAAAATTTGACGGTCACCACTGCTAACGTGGTATAGATAGAGGTAGCCGAATGAAGCTTGACTGAGATATGGTGTCTGAGACGGCACCTTTCGAAGAGTGGAAAGGTCAAAACCTTGTTCGAGACCCTTGCCAAGAACGCCCTTTTGTTTCTCGTCGAATGTACAGTTGCTTCCTAGCTTGAGCATAGCCCTGACATTCAAAGGGACCTGTGTCTCATACACGCCTTCTACGCTGGGATGGCTGAACAACATTGAAACCTTCTTGGCCTCATTGACGTAGGTCTGCTCGGACATTTCAAGTTTGAAAAGATGCACCGAGGGATGTCCATTGGGCAGGGTATGATTGACAACTTTTTCGACCGTACATCCTTCAATGAAGACATCCGGAAGATCCTCACCTCTCAAGTTAAGGTAGATCTGGCGAGGGACAACAATTTTCAAGCTGTGCACTTTCTTGTCAATCAAGACAAATGCCCTAACCTCGCCTGGCGATTCAGTCTCGCGCAGCTGTAGAAGTTGCCAGGTGCTGATGAACAGCAGTTCGGCCTGGTTTCTGAAAAAACTACCAATGGCATCAGACGAGTCGATCTGTTTCTCACCGAATAGCTGTCGGCGTCGTTGTCGTGCTTGCTTCTGAATCTTCCATTTTTGCTTTTGATATTGCAACCAGCCCTGGTAGTCCTCCGTAATCGATGGCATTATTTTCGGAAGGCTGGCATATGGATCGGTCTGCGCTGGTACTGTAGGCTCTGGGGCCTTCCTCTTCTGAGTCATCTTGGTGACCATTCCTTTCTTAACGTTCTGTGACAAAGGTGTCAATTTGGATGTACCAAAGTCCTCCAGATCCGTTACCCGATTCGCCAACACATTAGTATCGACATCAGCGAGAGTCTTCTTTTCGAACATATCTGTCATCTTCTTTTGCTTGAAAACATCATCTTTGATCCTGATCCTGCGATCTAACCAATCCGGGTGGGGTACCCTTGGGACTGGATTCCTGACCTTCTGCAGGGCTGCTGGAATGGTGATAAGCTTCTGAATGACGGATGCAAGACGTTCGGTATAGTATGCCCAATCGATAACCGTTCTTGGATCCATGTCTCCTGGATCATCTCGGAGCCACTTCTTTAGGAAATACCGTTTTACAGACTCCTCAGCTGAAAAGATTGCTACCGGAATTGCGCGCTCTGTGACCGGTGCATTCTTCGGTCTGGACGATATGATGTACTTGCAGTTAAGACCCTTATCTTTCACCATTTGCTCCCCCAAGAATTCTGCAAGACGTTTGGCGGTAGTAATGGCTGTCGACTTCTGCGTTCCATACTCCTCGAGGGTCTTAGTCATACTCTTGTTTTCGCAAATGAGGTCGATCAGTTCTTCGTCTGCTAATGTAGATCCGCGCGAATCAAGGACATCAAGCCACCGGTTCGCAACCTTGGCAACTGAGCCGTAGGTTTCAGCAAGTGTACTCCCCTCCAAGAAGAATTTGAAAATTTGCGTTTGGAAAATCTTGATGAGCTTCAATTCTCCTCGTCGTTTTACCTCGAATCCCTTCAACTCGGCCAAACTTCCGTCATGGTTGAAAACGGCGTAACGCTTCTTTAAATTCTTATCCTCTTCTTTCGAGGTTGGTAGAATCATAGCCTTGTAAGGTCCATCGACCTCAAAAAAAATGGTATTATCGCTGTGCTTCTCATATCTGAGAGTCACTGGATCTTTAAGCGTCTCGTATTGGTGGTTGGTGAACTTCCTGTGGACTAGATGATTCAACATGACGCAAGGGTACGATATGGCGACCTTCTTGCCGTTGTGGAGCTTGAACGCAAAGTTTTCTGGGAATGTGGCGGGGAGGATACACCAGATACCATCAGTATCCAGCTCGAGTGGACGTCCAATTCTTTCGACAAGCTGCCGAGCCATCTGAATGATTCGTGCTCCTGTTAAACAGGTTACACCTGCCATTTCTAGGGAATACCAACGAGAACCTTTTCGCATGACGTATCCGTAGAAACTGTTTAAGATGACCTTGTGTGCAAGCTGCAGTGAGTCGAAAAGAATAATCATTTTTTTCGCTTCCTCAACTTCCACTGCTGGTGCTCCAGAGGCCTTGAGCGCATCCGTCTTGCCTTTCCAAACCTTTTGTTTGCCCTTGAAATCATATCGACGATCTCGGAAATCTTTCACCGTGTCTACGTAGAAGGGATTTTCACGTTGACAGATAATTGCTTCTCGTTCGATGGTCTTGGCGTCGTGAATCTTGTGGTAGATCTTCTTGCTGTACTCTTGGAGGCGCTTCTTGATCAGGTTCGCTTGTTCCTCATACGGTAGCTCTTGAAATGTTCGTTGTGGAGAATTAGGGTACTTTCCAGGGAATCGCTCGTTCTCCAAAGCATGTCTGATCATGTTGTACTCGTCGCGCTTTGCAGGAAGAAATTCTCCTCTCCACGCCCAAGGCAACCTTCTATCACAGGTCTTTCCAGGCCTATTGAAGTCGCATGCAGCGCAATCAGATTCTTGAATCATAGAGTCGGGCTGAAGTCGATTCGTGGTCATGATGTTCGGGTACATGGATGCCACATCCAAATGGTAGATCAAAGGTTTTTCGCTCCTATTGGGTGTGTTTTTGATCTGCATCAGTTGATCCACAATCTGGGCCTTGACTTCGTCGTAATTAGCAACATCAGCCATTGACTTCTTCTCCTCTACCTCGATACAGAACTGCAAAGCAAGGTCCAGATCGCTCAAAAGCTCGTCGATTGCTGTGGGATCCACGGCGAAGTTACATGGGATATCGCTTCTGAACACTCCGGCTTCAATACTTTCGACGTGACCACCGACGTATGTTTCAGATTCCAGTAGATGGCCATCCCAGAAAGCTTCCTTTGGCGCTTGATGTTTATTGGGAAGAACAATTCCTTTCTGGTATGCTTGTACCATCAACAACATCTCGCAAAGAGTTCCGGTACCTTTCCTAAGAACATCATCTGGGGCGAGGGGAAGAATGGTACACAGGGAAAAGATGAAAGGATGTACATATTTCATGTACAAATAGTAGGTTGCAACGGCATCGGAAACTGAGTACTCAGCAAGGGTCTGTGGTCGTTCGCTCGCATATCTGCAAAGATTAGGTTTCAACTTCGTCAATCAGGATTTAAACTTACGGTGTCATCAGTTCAGGATCCAATTCATCGGGATCATATCCTAACTTCGCTACCGTGACAGCTTTCAAACCACGACTTCCTTGTGGCAAGTAACTGTCTCGGTTCACCCAAGCAAAAGCGTCCAGATGTGAACAGTAGTCCGATTGATAGATATCCTCGCTATTCTTTCGAAATCCAATCTCTTGATACATGTCAATGCCCAGGACACTTGCTCTTGCTTCCACGAAAGGCCAATCGAAAAAGTCACCGTTATATGTCACCATAACAGTGGGCCGAGCTTCTTTGATGTGCTCAAAGAATCGTTCGATGACAGCCTTTTCGTCCGGCTCGTTGAAGACCATAAAAGGTCCGTCGAATTCAGGTTTTGGGGTATAGTCAAAATCTGAGATATCCTCGGAAACGATCTCTCGATTTGTAATGAGGAAACCCTGTCCGTCGATCATGTAGGAAATCATCATGATCTGGTCTATTACTGCATCCGGAAATTTTAGAGGTAGTTTCGTAGTTTCTATATCGTAGGCCATCACAACGGGGTCTGCACGTGTCAAACGTTCTTCGAGGCAGGTCATGGAAATAACGCCGTGTTTCGCCTCTACTGTGTACCATTTTCCTATCCGGATGTCTATAATATGTTAGCAAATAGTGGTTTGAAGCGAGATTGAGAGTCATTGAACCTTTGTCTATAGCTACTCGAACATGATAAGGCACATCGTATTCTCGCATATCAACAATGTAATCGCTTGCGTCTACAAA
Organism: Rhytidhysteron rufulum CBS 306.38; assembly: GCA_000467735.1. Classification (NCBI taxonomy): domain Eukaryota; kingdom Fungi; phylum Ascomycota; class Dothideomycetes; order Hysteriales; family Hysteriaceae; genus Rhytidhysteron; species Rhytidhysteron rufulum. Next base: position 7,743 of record AJFL01000380.1, read on the forward strand.
TCCATTAGGTCGTTTATCGTAAACTTGGTCGTCGTCAAAAATATCAAAACCAGCATTGGCGCTGGTATAAATCATTAGTATATTTCGGTATCTTCGACAAGGGTAATAAACCAACCTGGCTACTTCAGCATAAGTATCCACCGCATTTAACTTTGACTTGTTCTTCTCCACAATTGGAATAACGCCCCTCCGAACGGCCAGTAAATCTCCCACATTGGCGAAAGTCAACTGTAGAAACGTTCTCCGGTACCCCATAAGGTGATTTGGCATTTTCAGATCTTCCTTTTCCACTCTCTTGACAGTCTTTACCAGACCCTCGAAGGCCCGTTTCACCCATTCTTCAACTTCAGGCTCTTTCCCTCGTTTTACTGCAAGAAGGAAGTATGGATCGTATTCCAATGTCGCCTTAAAGGTGCTGCCGTCGTCATCAATGAAATAGAAGTCCACGCCAGCACGGCCACCAGGAATATTCTCATCCTCCACGCTCGTCGAATGCATATTACACAGCCATCCGACCCTCTTCTTCCCAGCTTCATATCTCGGAAATCCCATGGACTCATCGATTCGGTTCGCGAGCCGCGTCGCCTCGAGTTTTTCGTTGAGCGATGTGGCCTCCGTACTTCGTAGTGACGAGGAATTGACTGTTTGCGGCTTTCGAGGTCCATAGGAAGTCTGACCCTGTTTGCCTACACGGCGGAAGGGTTGGCTTTGTCGACGGGCCATTTTGGGATGCGGATGAAGGGTGCTGAGAAGGAAGAAAATGCAAGGGGAAGCAAGAGGGGGGGGTATCTTAAGGACGTATTAAACAAATTAAGTGTGCATTGAAGGGATTCGGAAGGCGCTATGATAATAGACTCGATCTGAGGGCAAAGTGAAGTTATGGGATGGGGTGAATTGTGTGTGTTGGATGCTTAATGGGTTTCGCGACACCGTGAAGTTCAAAACGCGTCTCGAATCGCGTCGCGCTAAACACCTTAAAGTTGCGACATGGATCCCCTGTCAATCGCCGAAGCTTGGCAGCATTCACCATCCATCCCACCTATTTTAGGCTTGGGTCTACACTCCACCTGCAATGCAGAGCTACAATGAGAATGGTGCATCCAGACTGCTCTCAGTGGCCAATCGGATATTAAAGATTTCTCATCCGAACGACTCCGTCCAAATCATCCCATCAGCACACTCAATTCCCCGTGCATTCTTTCCATCGACAGACAATGACCTGATGCGACATGAACAACTCCGGGGCCAGCTCAGTAGACGAGGCGGCAGCTCTGTCTGTACAAAAGACAGGAGGGCTGCGCCGAAGGTCTTGAACATAGTCTTTCAATGCACTCCCGAACCTTTTGCTTTCTGTCAATCTTTTTGTTTTGCTTGACAGTAGTATCTGCGATCATGCCACAGAACATCCCCGCTGGGCAACCCTGGGCCGATCAGCCTTGTCCCTTGGTGACCACACCGCTGTATGCAACCAAGAAGGTAGATTATTCCACGGCATTATCAGGGAGATACAACTACTAACAATATGAACAGGAGGATATTTTCACAAAAGGCGCAACTCATATGTCGCTTCTGCACAATGCTATCCTCCGCGGCTTCAACTCGATATATATTCAAGCCCCATACATAACATCGCCGGATGATGCAGATGAATTCATCGGCTATAGTTTAGCATGGTACAGGTTCGTCCTCGGACACCACAATGATGAGGAAGCGGAGTTATTCCCAACGATATTGTCGGTACTTGGAGTAAAAGGCATATGGGACGAGACACATAAGGAGCATGGTTAGTGACACACCTTAAACCCTAAAGAACTCCCACTCATAAATTAAACAGAAGCCTTCCTCGGCGGTCTCGCAGAATACGAAGCCTACCTTTCCGAGTGCCAAACAGACCCCTACACATTCTCCGGTCCAAAGCTCGTCGAAATCATGGACAGGTTCAAGAAACCATTCAACGACCACTTCCACAGCGAAATCGAAACCATCGTAAACATAGGAAACTTGCCCGAGGCACCCAAGCCCGGTTCCCCGGAGGAAGCGAACGCGGCCAACCTCTTCAAGACCTGGGGTAAGAAGACTGTAGCTAAGGCCGGTTACACAGATGTTGTACCGTTTTTCTTGATGAACATGGATACGACATATGAGGAGGGTATGTGGGCGAACTGGCCACCTATGCCTGCGCCTGTTAGGTGGATGATGGTGAATATCTTCGGAAGCTGGTACTGGGGCTGGTGGAAGTACGCCAGTTGCGATAGCAGTGGAAAACCACGTCCTCTATTCGCACTACAGGGTAAATGGCAGCCCAGCGAGAAGTCAGAACTGTAAGCTAGAAAAGCCGATAAAGATAATCGGTGCGTTTTATTTCACGGAAAGAAAAGGATGAATTATGCGCTTCTGAGCCATTTGGATATGGACAGTTTTAAATCCACGGAGTATTTTAATAGAATTAAATGAAACCATTGTAATACCAAAATATTTGCATAAAACAAAACTCAACATTAAACATATGAAACCCTCCCCAAAAAAAAATTATTAAAATCACAAAAACATCTGCCCATCCCGTACAAGTTCCAAACAACCCACCAAGAATACCCACCGACTAACCAGGGATATCCCTGCCAAACCCACCACACCTTGGCACGCATCACGAACCTCACATCCCACCACCTCGAATCCACAACCACCAATCCCACCCCCCACGCACCGCAAAAATGGCCTCCCCCTCAGAAACCCCCCCAAAACCACCCCCAGCCAACTCAATGCCCGGCGGCACCGCCAACACTGCCGGCGGTCACACCTCCGCTGACCTCCCCAGCTTCACCGACGGCCTACGCAGCATAAAACTCAGCGACTACCGCGATATACATCGGAAGCCATGTGCACGAGATAGTTTATTAACCGGGATAGGTGCGGGGTTTGGATTGGGGGGTGCGAATTTTGTTTTTGGTCGTACGTCTGCTATACCTCCCTCCCTCTTATCCCATATCCATACATGATGCAATTGAGAGGGAATATGTATGCAGAGGTTGTTAAAAGAGGATGAATGGCTAATATGATAATGGAAATGCAATAGGCCCCGTATGGACCTCCTGCTCCTGGGCCGTCGGTTCCTTCTGCGGCGTCTCTCTAATAGCATGGTCCTACTGCCGCCACCAACGCAAGCAAGAAAAAGAAGGCATGAAGCGGGTCGCCGAGGTCATCGAGCGCAAGAAATCAGATGTAGCAGCGAAGCGAGACGCGAGGAGGAAGGTGAAGGAGGAGGCGGATAGAGCTGAGGAGGAACGATTGCGTGAGGAGCAGAGGCTTAAGAGTTGGAGGTATTGGGCCGGGAGGAAGATTAGGTTTTGGTCGTCAGATTGAGGGGAGGAAGATGGAGGGAAGTTTTGTATTTGATGTGTGTGTGCGTGTAAGAGTATTATTGGTTGCATCACTTGGCGCTGGGTTGCTTGGTCTGGTTTAAGTGGCATTAAGAGTGGTGAATATATAAAACGTATGACTTGTCTGCGTTGGAACAGACGAAAGATCTCCGTTATAGAGATGAGAGAAATTCATGAAACGGAAAACGGAGAGGATATCAAAAAGTACCTAAGTACGCTATAGCCCTTCATATATCCAGTCGATTAATGTACCGTTGCCCTTGCATCAAGCGCCCGTATACTCCCTAGGACACCCGCTAAGCCAACGAACAGAACCTGGTACAGGAAAAGAAAAAATCATAGGAAAAGGAATCAGGAATAAAGAGGTCATTAATCTTCACGCTGCAAAACGGACTGTTCTTCTGGCTTGCGCCTTGACATCTTCTCGGGCTGGACTGCTGGTCCCGACACCTCGTCGCCTTCGCTCACTCCGCTTCTGACGAGCTTCTCTGGCTTCCCTGACCCGCCATTCATTCACTTGCTGTCGCCTGCGTTGAGCACGTGCATTCGCAATAGCCGGGGTGGGTCTGAAACCAATGCCGTTCAAGCCTGTTCCATCATCTTCTGGATCTACAGACGGATCCACTAGATGTCCAGTGATTTCACTGTCTTGCCAGGTGAGTGAAAGAGGAGAGGGAGATGGTGACCTCGGAATATATGAGTCTGCGCGAGATTCTGCATCGTCTGCTTCATGATACGCTGCTCCAGAGTTTGGCATGCGACCATCCAAGGGATTACTGTGTGGCGGAAGCGCTGGTGTCTCCAACTCAGGACCTCGATATGAGATGCCACGACCAGCAGCGGGTTTATCCAGAGCCACCGTGATGGTGTCTCCATCCTGCTGATGGTGGGATCGTCCCCTTATAGGAAGGTCGGCAAACCCATGCAGAGCGATATCTTCATTCGGCTTCTGCCTCTTCCTCGCATCCAAGTCCATGGCGCTATCAGCATACGCCCCAAAGTCAAGTATAGGCACGGGAGGTCTCAAGTTCAGTTGACGGAGCTGATCGGTGACGATGCTGTGTGGGCTGGCATCCCCGGATGCGGGCGTATGAGGCGGGGTGGTAGTATTCAGCGGTGGGACCGCAGGCGCATCTCGTTTACGCTTCGGGGATGGGTTGAAGGAAGACACGGAGGACGTATGCATCGTGCGAAGATGGCTGGTGCCGGGTACGATGCTGTGTGTGTGATGTTTGTGCTTACATTTCGTGAGGAAGAGGTGAGAGGGCGAGTGTCAGTCAGTAGTGGGTTGGGGGTGTTTGTTTTGAGGAGCGGAGCAGACGGCGCTCTGATGGTTATGTGTGCGCTTGCCTGATCGTCAATGTGGGGCAAGTGCCGCACAGATCATCTCGTAGGGCTGACCCTGCATTGATGTCATTGGCTGCCTGCCAACTTGGTGAACTATGGTTGTCTCGCCCTTCACTACAACTTCATTTCTGCAGCCCACGAAGAAGTTGGCCTTTTTCAATATAGCCACCCTGCATAATTAACGAAACCTATTCTCATCGCCGCCCTTGAAAGAGCTAATCTTAACAAGATTCAAAATACTGTATCCGCTTCAATATATAGAGGAAAGCTTGACAATGGTCGTGAACCAATAGCCTCAAGCATACAGTGTATGAGTCAACCAAGCCCAGAAATTATCCCCAGTCATCTAATAAGAATAGAAGAAACCGAGATAAATCTCATCAAGTAGTCATCCTGAAATGAGGATGGTCGTCTCCAAGGTTGTCTGCGTCAGGAGCAGTGAGCCTGTAATCCCGTTCTCCTCGTTCCCGTTTTCCATTCTCGCGCTTCACGAGAAAGAGTAACATGGTACAAGATATCCCACATATCCAGAGCATCCCTAAGCTCACCCCATAACCAGTGGGGTACAAAGGCTTTTCGCTGTCGAGGAAGACATTGGACGCCACGATACCACCTATGATATCTGTAAGTCTTCGCTCAAGGAAATAAGATCAAGGGGGACAAATGGCCAGCATACCTATATTTCCGAATCCTACTTGGAATGCCGAGCTGACGCTCCTCTTGTAATGCCCTGACATGAGGTTTGATACCCAAGCAAGTGTAATCGGTTGAGTTATGTAGCCTCCTGGAACAATCAAGAACAACGCGAAGTACTTTACGCTGACGGAGATATCCTTTTGACAGAGAAGCAGTATGTAGCCGATGGAAGCAACGATGAGACCGACGATGCAGAAGGAGTAGCGATGGCGGAGACGATCAGTCAGTGCAGCTGCAATGAGAGCTGTCACAAATGCGACGACAAATATGGGGATCGAGCGCACTTGAGCCGCTGCGGACGAATATCCTAGCTCTTTAATGATGGTAGGAATGAAGAAGGAACCGGCATAGCTAATATGCGTTAGTTCTCTGTATGAAGTGTATGTCCTACTCAACGTCGGATTTCGGGTTCTTGGAAGGGATATGCTCCTTTAACCTTTGGAGGTGAGTAAAAAATACAAGCTTTTTTGACTTACCCAGTGTTGACGATGCCGAAATACATGACTGTACCCAACTATAGACATATAGCGTTAATCACTCTTTGGGGACTTTGAAATTGGAAGGTTGATTGTACTTACGTATATCTTAGGGTCCTTGAAAATACGTCTAACGGCTGCTTTATCTAGTCGACTCATGTTTGCATCCCCCGTGTCCAAAGACAGTCTAGCAATGAGTAGTCTACGATCATCCTCGTTCAGAAACTTTGCTGTTTCGGGCCAATCCGTAACCCAGAATTTGGCTAAAAGACCAATCACCACAGTTATCAATCCCTCGATTATAAAGATCCTTGAGGCGTTTAGTATCGATACGGATGTAGGTTGATCGAAATGTCTCACCATCGCCACGCTCGGTATCCTGCAGCACCATCCATGTTGGCAATTGCATAGGCAAAGAGCTAGCAAGTATTAGCACGTAAACAAGAAAATTCGTCTAGAGGATGACTGACTCCTCCGAAACCACCGGCAATTATACTAGCGGAGAAGAATAGAGTCATTCTCCACTGCAGTTCGTATCGTTTGTAGTACATGCTAATAAGATACACACATCCTGGTGGATATTAGGATCGTCCTGCACGATTGGCGGGGAGACTCAACGCACCAGGAAACAAGCCTGCTTCAAATAGACCAACGAGAACTCGACAAGCTACCAGGCTTCCAAAGTTCTTCACAAGACCTTGCCCAATCGTGGCAATGCCCCATAGAGTCATGATCAATGAGAGCCATGTTGAAGGCGCGAATTTTTTAAGAATCTATACTCATTTAGTAAACATAAGCTGTAGGTTGACGGAGGTATTTACCAGGTTTGAGGGGACTTCGAATAAAATGTAAGGGATGAAGAATATGAAGAGAGCGATGTTATAGTCGGAGCCATGCATATGCAAATCTTCCGTCAGTCCTTGGATGCGAGCATTGCCGATGTTCGTACGGTCCAGGAACGCAAGAAGAAAGAGGACGAAAAGAGGGGGGAGAACATGCAAGTCAGTCTTCCAGAGGAGTTTCTTCTCCGCCGTCGGATCGAGACTGATTGAGCTGGCGGCGTTCTCGACAGTGGCAACATCGTCGATGTGACGGGTTGTAGAGTCCTTCTCCAGCGATGATCTTCTTCCTGTAGACATTATGAATGATGAGGGAAAGGAAAAAATTACACGCGATAAGAGACGACTTTAAGAATGACAGAACCCAGGAAAGAGGTTAGCCGACGGAAAGTAGCGGACGACAAGGGCGTTATCCGACCCGTGGCCTACATACATGTTCCCCCGCTTGATTTAGATAGATAGGTGCTTGAAATCCGGGGTTGGCGTTGCTGTACCCCAGAGATGCGGAGAAGATGGGGGCCATGCTTGTTCTGGTATCGTTCATTCACCAATCAACGCAACCCCAAAGTTTATTTTCGGAATTAATTCCGTAGACCACCAAAGATAACGTAGGGAATGTCGTTCAAGAAATTCGTTTCGATGTTAATCATCGTTGGAGCTAAGATGCTACTAGAGATGGTCAATGAGTTGACAGCAAACAAATCCAATAACTCGTATTGTATTGGATCCCTGGTCGAACATTCCGCGGCCGACTACCTGCATCTGCACTGCAGTCAACGCCTGGGGTATTTGAGGTTTGGGACTGTAGAGCCTGGGCGGAATTGTCGACATGGGGAGTGTCTAGCGTGCCTATGTCAGCCAGAGAGAAGAGCGGAATTGCCGTTTAGAAGCGAACGGCATTGGAATATGTCTTATCCCCCCAGCAGTTCCATACTTTATACCCTGGCGTAGGGATGATGTAGGCATGAACCATCTCTTGATCTATTTCAATGTAGAGCACCCAGGAACGCCACGTGGGTTGCCGGTCGCAATCGTTCTTCAGTTCTCCCTTGCATTGAAGTCCATTTTTAAATCCACACCTCGTTAGTGTTGCGAGACCGTTGTACTATGTCATACTTCAAGTGCGACCATTCGATGGATGTTACGATGAGCTTGCTCCTATTTTCCGGGTCTGTGAGATCTGCTGCTCGCATCCCTCAGGAGTAGAAGATGCCGCAAAGATACTGTTGGAGGGTGCGTACGGACTGATCTGTTAGTGATCAAGTCAATGCTACGTACAAGAAACCAATTGCTTTAGGAAGCCGAGGGAGAAGCTCTGGTTGACCGCAATTCCATCGTCATTGCACGAAGAAGTTGAAAGGGTGAATGATGATGGAGACCGTCACGTGGGCCCGAAGACCCTGGCTGCACGATCCCCCGAGGCCCAAGTGGGCACCATTCCGGAAAGTGGTCCAAGCGTCATGCGTCATCGCAGCAGCGGATCACAGGCTACTGGCCAAGACAAGGGTCATCAGGCACTCACGCCCAAACCTCGAGGCTAGTGAGCAGTCGGTACTGTAACTTTCCAACTTCCCCAAGCCAATGCAATCCGCCTTCTTTATCCTCTCTCTCATATCCCACACCGCCGACAGCCTCATCCTACCCGCACCACCACCCTCTGCGCCTTGCTGTTGAGCTGCTGAGGCCATTCCTTTGCGCTTCTTCTGAAACAGGACGGTCCCACGCAGACGACGTCACTCCTGCCTTAACTTATCTTGAGATACCCCCCCTTCTCCCTATCGAAGCCAGCCTCATCCACCACCCACCACCAACACCAAACTACATCTTCGACCGCCATTCAGCCATCATGACTGGTAACGCGCCCACTCTGATCAATCTCCCCCCTCCTCCCTCCGACCCGGTTACTCCTTCGGATGTGCCGTAAGTTCAGCCTCCGTTTCCCTTGTGCTCGCAACAGCATCAAAAGACATACCCGCAACACTCAAAGCGCCTCAATACGTTCCTACTGCCTCAATTCTCGTAGTCCTAGGTCACAGGCTAATGCTAGATTCACATGCTAGGGGCACCCCCAATTCAACCACTACGTCCATGTCGGAGCTCTCTACTGTTGCGATCAAAGACGGTCATCGCGGCCACTTTACCCACCATCACAATCCCCAAGAGGCTGAACGTGCCGACCGAATCTCTCGTCTTGCTGGCTTAGAGCGTGTTGCTACCGCTCGTCAACCCAACTTCGGCAGTCTGGCCCCAGGTGCTTCCGTGGGCAACCCTCCCCCAGGATACTTCGATGCCAACAACCAACCCCAGATCTTCCGTGAGCGCAGCACCGTTGGAAGCGCCAGTGCCACTGGAAGCGTTGGTGGACGAACGACTTGGGCCAGCGGTAGCGATGTCTATGATCCCGACAGGATGAGCGAGGACCAAGATCATGAAACCTCAAGCGTAGGTGGTTTCAGCGACGAGGCTGCTAGCTTAGTAGGCTTCGGTGAAGGCGCTAGAACTCCAGCACGCCAGCAAAGCAGCATTGGTAGCCCGGCCGTCAGCAAAGCCAGCGCCGTGCCGCAGTACCTCCGAGAGCAAGCGCCACCCAGCCCAATGACCGGGGTTAGCAGTGTTAGTAGCGCCGGAACTACGCAGACAACCCAAAGCACCGAGGCACAGAAACAGAATGCCCGGATGATTGATGGCATGACATGTACTTGAAGCCTTACAAAGTTAGCCTTGGCTGATATTCTAACATCTTCTACAGATGACTCCAACGTTGTCGACACAGCAAACCGCACACCTCCTCATGCCCAGACCGCCCAGCAAGTCATTGATGAGCGACTGCGCCAATCCGAAACGAATCCCGAGTCCACCTGAGCAAGTTTACCGTAGAGGTGTAGAATTTGCGAGTATGAAGAAGAAATGAATTTCCGTATGCTTTTCATTCACAACAAAGATATTTGATATCAATGATTCAGTAAATCCTCAGAATGGGATTGTATTGATGGGGCCCTTTTTTTCCTTTGTTTAAAATGGGAAGGGTATGCTGGTTGGGTGGACTTCTCCGGGGAATTGGAGAGTTTTAGGTATTATAGGGTACTTCGAATGGCATGAATTGTAAAGACTAGTTTTTCAATTAAGTGCTGTAGCGGTATTCGTTTGTTGGCTGGATGAATTGAACCTCTACTATTCTTCTCTTTCAAAACAAAGATTTGGTTGTAGCATTAGGATGGAATATTGAATAATCTCTTTATATTCTTGTAGTGGGAGAGATAACTAAGAGGTCGATTATGAATGGATGCATGTTCAACGCTAAGGATGCCGCTAGACTCAACCTTGGAACCTTATCTAAACAACTTCTGTCACTGACACGATTCAAACTTCTAACCTCTGGCTTCGCGATCTATTGGACATGATATTGGGGTAAAGATGACTGGCAGTGAAGATGAGTGAGGAATTAATTTTCCTATAGTCACTGTAGCCACTGTAGTCACTGTAGTCACTGTAGTTTAGGTACATCTCGATCTTTGGTATTTACTGAAAGCTAAGGCGCTTATCGCAAGACCTATAAGTTCGTGACTATGCATATACTACTAGTACTGATTTAAAAGTCAGTAGATTTCAATAAATGACTAGAACATTAAATTTAGATGACTTGTTGTTGAAAAACAATGTACTTGTTATCAATTTTTTAGTGTACAGAGTAATGCTAAAGGGGAGAGAGAGGCTTGAGGTGTATGAAGATAAGAACTGAGGTAGTGTGACTGTGATGATTCCTACTTTATGCATGTACTGTAAGGAGAGTGCGTGTGGCTATATGTCTTTTCTGCTATGTATATATAGAAGTTTATGAATCTAAGTGGCGTGCGGTTGAAGAGTCATATGATGGGAGGGTATGCGGTTATTAGTGTTGTCGCAGTTTTAGCGTCGTGGAGAGGGTTCTTAGAAGGTTGTATGGTGAAATAACTTTACAGATGAGCGATTGTTTAAATTGGGTTATGGTAGTAGAAAAGAAGGAGTTCTACGGTTAGTATGCTTGTCATCTCGGAGTGATAGCCATGTTCACTTCATGTTGGTCTCGCTACGGTTAACTTCATTAAGTTGAGGTGCTCGTCAGTCAGTCATAACCGGTAGAGACGAAGTTCACGAAAGGCGACACCCTAGGTCATTAAACCACGACACTAAGACTCAAGACGTAATTAAAAACAGTAGAAAACAATATAGAAATACCTACATAAAAAGAAAAACGCTGAAGTAAAGTAAACTCGCCCACTTTTACCAAAAAAAAAAGGAAAACCTAAAAACAAAAACAAAATAGCAAAAGGACGCCATCAGTTTCGAACTTTCGAACCGATGTCCTTTGGGAATTTTTGATTTCACGGCAGAAACCCGTTAAACTGCCCTAACCAGCTACGCTATGTTAATGTTCTAAAGGGGAAGGGGGGCAGTCGCTCACCTGTGGAAGTACGGTGAAACTGAGGGTACTATATAGATTAAGATTGAGTTAGGTGAGAGGGGATTTCGTTGTGGTGAGGTGAGGCGCGTGCGTGTGCAGGGTGAGTGACCTCAAGCGCGAGTATGATGGCAGTTCATTGTTTACGCGTTTTGGTTTGTTGCTAGGGTGATTTTGGGGTGTGGCGATGATGTGCTATCAGTGAGGTGTGTTCATACATATAACGCGTCCCGGTTTCATTCTAGACATATGAATACATACATCATAGCTTCAGTATTTCTTAACATTAGAGTTCTATAACGACGGGACTACATATTACGCATTACAGGAGATCTTTGGTGTTAGAAAGCCAGCCAACACACTTCTACATTTCATCAACAACTAACACACCAACACCCTTAAATCAACTCTTCCATACGATGTAAATCCGAATTCCTCGTCCACCTCCTGATTTTCTTACCTAATCCATAATAAAGCGGGATGGCGAAAACAGCCGGACCAACCGTACAAGCAAAGATAACCATAGCAGGAGTGATCCAACCATCCTTGCTCTCATGTGCAAGATCGAAGATCCAATAGCTGTAACTGAAGCCGATGAAGTTCTTGCATACGGTCGCAACTACCATGATCTCGCCTGAGATGGGCTTGTAGCAGTCGATGGCGTAGGCTATGGCGATTGTTGGGACGGTGGTGACAGATAGACCGGCGAATCCGTAGCCGAAGACGATGAGTATGCCCCATTGCCATTGATACTGGTATGCGCAGCCGCCGAGGATGAGCGAGAGGATGGTGATCACCATGTAACCCCACAGAGCTGGCAAGCGCATCTCTGCCTCACGCATACCTCCGTTCTTGCGAGTGGCACGAGCAGTTATCCAGTCGGAGAATGGGCCAGCAGTGGCAAGACCGATCAGTGCGCCAACAACGAAGGCGAAGTTGCTGTAGCCGACTTGTGCTGGGTTCCAAAGATATGGCGGTGCGGCGAGGACAATGGACTCGGTCATGTTGAAGAAAAGGACCAAGTCTGCTGGACCAGCGAGCATGAGACCTGCCCAGAAGATGATGGGATTGAAGAATACTTTGACGGGTGTCCAGGTGTCACGGACGATGAACATCTTCCATCGGCTATCTGCTTTCTGGATTGGATGGAATTGCTCTAGACGAGGGCTACCACGGCCGACAGGTACATCTATGAGAGAGTTATCTTCAGGTTCGTGGCGTGGGGTTCCCTCGCCCTTTTCTTCATCCCCGTTTACGATGACTGTGGTGGCACTGCTGCCAGGACTGCCTGTATTTACGGGTGTCCTGCGGTGGTACTTGGTTTCTGGGAAAGTGAAGACGAGCAAGATGATGGCGAATCCGGCGAGACCGGTTTCAAGCCAGAAGAAGCTCCGCCATCCATGGGCATTTGCAATAGAACCAGACATGACAGGGCCGAGGAAGGCACCAAGGAAATAGCCGGTGCTGCATAATGGTCAATTAAAAGTGCTATGAGAATAGGTCGTTGGAATGACTTACAAATACACGCCGGTCCAGAGACCACGTTCATGGAGGAAGAAAATATCGGCAATGACCTGCACTGGGATACTCTCGCTGGTAGCACATACAAGACCGTTGAGAGCACGTGCTGCGAGGAGACTTCTGTGGGACGTTGCCAATGCTTCCCATATGCAGGTCAACAAGATGAGAACTGCGAAGACCAAGCTGACTGCTCGACGGCCAAAGATGTTGCTTAATGGGACGATGAAGAAATTAGCAAATCCGAGAGTGATGACGGTGATGCCAGTGAGAAGCGATAATTGAGAGTTGTTGAGATGGAATTCCTGGCCAAGAAGTGGGAACATGGGAGCAATAGAGAGGGCGCCAGTGACCGAGATCCAAGTGAAGAGCCATTGAGAAGCCATGGCGACGACTTGCAGAAAGTAAGTCCATATAGAACATTCTTAGCAAGGGCTACAAAGTGTCACTCACGTTTCCATGTTGTAGACCAGTTGAGCGGATCATGTAGATCAATGGAAGGATGAGGAATCAGAGTCTTCTTCGCGCGTCCATTATTCTCCATGATCTCAGTGCCAGGCACCAGATCAACTCCCCCAATTGGACTGGCTGAGGAAGCCATTATAATTCCCGATTTTGGTAAAAATGATTTAGAAGTTGAATGCTAACAAACTCCAAAAGTTCCTGACGAAAGGAAAAAAGAGATGGACAGGCTTTCAGAAGGGAAGAGCAGACGCAAGATAAATGTCACCTCCGGCACCTTCTCTCTTTCCGCAACCATATGCTTGGAAAAAAGCATTGAGGCCGTGGACGGGCTAGCATTCCGAACTTGCAAGATTGGTAGGAAACTTTTCGGGTCGCTTCACGGGGCAAGCCTTGGCTGCATTCATCTTGCAGCTGTCAGATTTTAACCTATAGTAACGTTAAGCTTGTCTGTTGTAAGCACAGCCAGCGGAGACAATGGGAAATGCGGTACGCCAGTCTAGATGGCAGCTATCATTCCTCCGACGTTGCCTAGTAGTGGTTGAACGACATGATAAAGGGGATAGGTTGACCCATGCTTTTCTCCCATGGTACAACCGCTAGTTAGGCCGCCAATGAACTCTCATCTTCTCGATGCAATAGATAGGGCTAGAGAACGGAGGAGGTGTCTGAAAGCAAACATGGTGAACGTGGTCGCGAAGCGGAGATCCATCTTAACCCCTTTCGGCCTATCAGGGTAGACGGTCAGAATGCGGCGGCGGCCCCACGGAGATAGCTTCGGAGTGCGGGGATGCCCGATTGACCAGTCCCACGATCGAGTTCATTCTATCTTTAATCCTTCTCTTGCTGGACTCTTTGTCGATTTCTTTTTCTTGAAGTTTTGGTTCTCGCTTGGAACTTGTCGGCAAGTTATTCGGCATTGGAAGCCTGACCGGCTCCATTACTCGAAATTATACGTGATCCGTATCTTGTCCCGAATTTCGTGTACCAAAAGAACGGACCGTGTGCGATATGAGAAGAACAGTAACCTGTATACATGTGGTATTAGCCAAAAATGATATACATACACAGTCCTGAAGATTCAGAGATGAGAATGATGAAGGTGGGAAGGGAGAAAATAGGAAAATACGGGTTTTGCTTATGCCGAATGCGCACTAAACCAATTTGGGAACAATGGAGGAGGTATGACTATGCCATTAGTATTCAATAATCTTCAGTTTCTTGTATTATTATTACATTCACCACTTTGGTTGATCCATATCGTCGTATACCGTGAGACAGGATCAAGATTTTCGTCTCACGAATGCCCTTTTGAAAATGATCCGTGCGTAAAACGAAGGATCTTAAGTCTCTAACCGCTTCAAACTCTAAATTAACATCTCCTTTATTCCAACTATTCTTATGGTCTTTAAAATTGAATTAATAATGCCCGATACTCATTGCATACTTGTTCTCGGGTCGCCGGTTAACATAGGATCAAATATGACACAAGGCTGTGAGACCATTTGAATTTTCGGTTACGTCCACGATTGCATACCGAAGCAGACCAACCATATGAACAAGCTGTTCAGTAGGTGAAAAGTAGCAAGCGACCGTCTATGATATTATGGCTTCCTGCAATTCCTTTTTACTTGAATTCAGAAGTTATAATATATATCTCGAGCGGAGACCCTGGTCTTTCGACATACATCTTTGCCACACCCCGCTTCTGATTAGCACAGTCTTGTGCTACAGGTTTGAATCTGACCCCTCATAAAAGCTTTCTGTGTTTCGTGTATGTCCGTCGAAATCTATCTAGACTCGGATTGATTCCTTTCTCCATATTCATTCGATCTGTCTTGAGACGATATGCCTGAACCACTGGCCTTGGCCACTGGGATTGGCGCCGCTATTTCCACGGGATATACGCTATCCAAGACCATATTCGAAACGATTGATGGTATCAAAGAGGCCCTAAAACACCTTCACGAAGTATCTCGATATCTCAGATCATTCTATCGGATCCTTGGAATACTACGTGCCTATCTGAGTGAGGACACTGTGGATGGTGTTTTGCACCCTTCAACCTCATCAAGCCTGGAAGATGTGACCACAAACTGTGTCTCCATCTTCATCGAACTCAATAAAGTGGTGAATGAATACATCCGCGGTGAGGCTAGTGGAGATATCTCAACATGGCATAGTGTGAAATCGAGATTTAAAGAGAAGGGAGTAGAAAGGCTAAGGGCGCAGCTATCTGTACATAAGACCACACTCAATATTGCTATCTCATTAGCTAATTTGCGCGTATTGTCTCATTACAGTTCAAACCTATTGATTATTCTAAGGCTTACCGGTTGCTCAGGATCAATAATTCACAAGGCCGCATTACCAGTCAAAGTCTCGAGGATTATGTACGAGAAACCGAGCTCAAATTAACAGCTATACTATCTCATCTTGGGAGAACAGAGGATGATCGTGTTATACTAGACGACTACGACGCATCGATTCAGCAGTTTGCCCATGGCGCCGTTTCCATATCAACTTCTGTTATTGGGGAGCGACCCCCCAGTCCAAGCTTAGTATTAAGTTCAGTACCTTCAAAAGATCAAAGTTCAGCATATTACTCAGCTTCATCGAAACACTCTACACAAGAGTTTTTAGAAGATACTGGGTTTGTATCTAGTGCCGAGTCCATATCAACTGCTGTTACAATAGAACGATCCACTACTCCAAGCTCAGTCTTGGACATGGCGACCTCAGAAGATAAAAGTCCGGCATCTCTCCCAGCTTCTTCGGATCGAACTATGGAATTACCGTCGCCGAATCCTCCGCCTGCATCAATCCATACATCTGAGAGCCCCAAGTCAGGGAAGGAAAATACGGTCAGCAATTCGATGTACGAACGTGGGATGCTTGACCTTTCTACAAAAAGAGTCATACACAAAGGTCCAGAGGGAAAAAAGAAGGAGCAGATACAACTTACCAGTCTGTCTATTATATCAAGATGGCTGAGGGCATTGGTATACCTTCGCTAAGCCCTCCGAGTATTTTCATTGTGATAATTCCGGTCGCTAATCTTAATCTTAGGGAAAGAAGCCTTATGTGTATATATGGCAATGTGTGAGTAACTTCCTCAAGTATACGCATGTTCTATGAAGATTAAATTGCCTACCAAACTGAATGATGTTTGTGTAACCGCATTCTGAAAGAGCCTAACTCTAGGAATCATCGAAAGGAGGGTGCCATTTGCCATCGTTCTGGCTAACTATCTGGCTATCGGGCACCAATTATTCATTGGTGTCTAGTGATGAGACAAATGAACCCAATCAAAGTAATTCAAAAAACATGGGAATTGGGATTGACCCGGATAGCAATCAGCCGAGATCTATACGCTTAGTTCATGTCGTTATCAATCCATGTCCACGGCTTGTTAATGTTAGGCATCTCTACCTTCAAATTGCAGGTGCGTTGGCACAATGGAATCTGAAGGAATTGAATGGGGATTCACGTGGCAAGCAGAAAAAATTTAAGGTTTGGCAAATTAAAATCACAGGCAGTCCCTTCGAGCCTTGCAGATCAAAGCAGTTGACCGGTCGCTCGGTCCATCCTCCCAATTCGGCTCCTTGTTGTTCCACACATTAATAGATGCGAACACGGACGAACTGTATGTTCGTGTTTCTGTTCGTGTTGGGTATCATTTGGTGCTTGTTATACATGTACATGGCGAGGTGTGGGGATTCGGTACGGACTATGACTATTCGGGATGCAACACGGCATTTGATTCCCAGTTCCCTGAATGGTTATAGGCAATGTTGCATTTATTCCATATCTCGAGACTTTGCCTTGTGCCCGGTTAATGGGAAGGCAGAGTTACTTCCACCTCCTCATAACCCGCCACGTCAGTTTTGATGCAGGCTGACTACCATCATCCATTACACTGGACGCGATAATCGGGCCTCAGGCTAACTACTACAATCATCGTCCATCTCAAGCCCGCATCATTCGTCTTACACCGCACTCACGCGCACCTCTTCAAGGCATTCTCAACAATCTGATCCTTCTAATTCGCTTCTATGTAGCCTCTCCGATTGTGACATATCTATCTATATGCATGACAGGGCGGAATGCCAACACTTTACGTGGCGTGACATGAGAAGCACATTTCTCATAGCCCTTCCCCCTAACCTATCTCGAACCACATTCCAGTCGATGATCTGAGGACTCGACATGAGCGACAAGGCTGATTGGTACTTGGAGTGTCGATCTATTGGGACTACAAGTTAACTTCTGTCTTTAACAGTACAACGTTAAATGCGTATGATATAGTTACAGTGTTAACAACTAAATACCTGGGTATAGAAACTGTATTATGCTCGCAACCTAGCGTTCCTGGGCATAAGATGTTATTCAGCCTTTACCAAGGTTTCATACCCTAACGTCAGCAGCGTTTAAAAATGAGGGGATGGTGAGAAAACTAATCATAGATGAAGTATCCAATTAAGAGGCGTAAACCCCATCAACAAACTCTTTTAACGTTTAATACTATGCCAAGGTCTAAAGATATTTTCATTTATTTCAAACTCTTGAGTCTGCACTTACTAAATACATCAACCTATCAGCTATTATTACTACCTGAAATCCTTCTTAGGTAATAGAGAGGAGTTATTTCAATTATCACATCATGGTCCCAATAAGGCAGCCGAAAAGGCTAGTTATGTAGACGATATTTCCTTGCAACCAGACACTCTGTAGTGCGGTTCATTAGCTTTGAGTAAGCTTACACTGCTTGAGCGTTTAAGAACTATTGACGACACAATACTAACTTTGGGACAAGATTTGGTACGACATCTGGATTACCTCCTTCTATGCCTGCCTTGCCGGAGTTGATCAAATCATGGACTAGCATCACTGAAAGGCAGACACAAATAATAAATCGAATAATTGAGCTGTAGGTTTGACCTCAACTTGAGAACATCGATTACTAATTGTGTTGCCTTGTCCCTCTACTAGACAGTGGTTTTTAAATACACATCGTTGACTTATTTCTAGGCTATTTACACTGTACTTCCAAACTTGATGACCCGAGCCAGACAGTTGTTTCTCCCGAAGAGTAACTTTCAAATTTTCGTCGGTTCATAGCACCTGACCCGGAGTTGTTCGATCGTCCTCCTCTACTGCTGTACCATGCCCTTACAGCAGCATGCATGCTTCACCGCCCAACACCGTCCTGCAGCAAGTCGGCTCGAAAAGCCCCCGTGAAACTATTCTGGTTAGGAAATACGCCCGGTCCCACCTATGAAGACTCTGTCATGTTGCATCCATCCTTACTTTATGGAAACACTGCTTGACGTGGGAAGGCTTTCACAAGGACAACGGCCCTCAACCAAGATATCTCCAGAAAGGGCACCATGCTTTGTTGAGGAGACATGTGGAATTTCAGCTTCCTGCAATTCCAAAGAGAACGACCCTCAGTGCAGTTGCCAAACAAATGATCAATCTGTGTCAACATTTTAATGCAGAGATTTACTTACAATTCTTGTAGGCTGCTTGAACAATATCTCATGTCAGAATTGTGTGGCAACAGGCAATCTAATTGGCTGATACAAGCCTAGACTTAGCCGTACTATCAGCAAACGCGGGACAACAGCAACTCCAATCTCCCTCGGCACGTTTTTGGCTTGTAAGTTCGGGATCAAGTCGTCTCGGTACACCAAACGGTTATGCAGAATACGTGTCACTGCATATTGAGACGAGTCCCGCGCCCCAAATTCCTCCGTTTTCTCCTTCGCTCGCTGATCCCATCACTGAACAAATGCCCACTGACCAGCTTTCTGACCTGCCTTTTGACCTGCCTTCCGAATAGGCCGCTTGTATAGCTGACGTTCTACTACAGTCAGTATGTCACTATAGTATTACAAGGTCATCAGCTGGGTCACCTCTAAACTATCTTTTTCCTTGCACAGACTTGCATAGCGCACAAATATGGACTGATGATTTTTTTTATATGCGGCTCTGACATGATAAAGCAAGGTGGGTGGAGATATTGCAGGGATTACACAAAACGAAAACTTCGTGTAGCGACGACGTTTATACAAGATGAGCCTATTTGTCAAGTTTCTGTCCTGATTTCGAAGAACATGTCAACAACTGAGCCTTACGGAGATGACCAATTAGAAAAAAGCGATGATTATGTCTCTCATTCAATAATCCAAGAGTTGGTAAATCTTTCCCTTAGTCCATTATCTAGCCAATTGATCAACTTCTAAGGTCCGTGTAGGCAAAAAAGCGTCATGTGTATATCTGGCAGTGTGTGAGTGGTGGTGAATGCCACGCAGCATATACGATCTTCATCTGACCAACGCCCCATCAGTGCCATTGCGGATGCTCGGGAATCAATATAATGACCAACCCGTGTCCACAGTGTTCCACTGGACGATGCGCTTTCTGTCAAACGACCAAGGTCCAGGTTCGTGGGAATATTTGAGCGGAATAAATGGGGCGTGTCAAACACAGAGAACATGCAGGATGTGATTTTCTATAGTAGGATGCCTTCTCTAAGTCAGCTGCCTCTTCTTTTCATGCCAGTCAAATTTTTAGAAGGAGCTATGATAAGACACTACGTTCTCCGTCATCGAATGTGTTATCCTAATAAATCATTTGAACAGCTGGCCTGAAAAGCGTTCACTTGCAAAATCCAAACATTTTTCGTTCACACTTCTTTCTCTCCTGAATCCATTCTCATCTATATGCACTATCCCCGACAAGGCTTTGACAAACAACAATATTCTTTCCAGTTATCCATAACTTGCATGATTCTTTCTTGCGATATCCCAGCCTCCATCCTTCCTTTCCAAGTACCACACCATTGGAGAAGCCCTACTCATTTGGTTCACATCTGCATAGCCCTTATGCATGTACGATCACTTCTTATTGCCGTATTAGGTACATATCTTTACCCGTTTCCCAAAAAAAAAAAATGCTAGGGCTCCCATGCATATCTTCAAAATTGTGCTCAACAATGACTAGATAACCATATTGTTGTCTGAATCAAGTGATTCCCCCTATTTTACGACCCAATGGACGAAAGAGACACCGATCACGCCTCCAATTATTACAAGAAAGTCTGGCATACGGTATTCCTTGAGGGCCAACAATATACAGAAAACAGACCCTACGTTGATCAGCAAAGAGGATTGGGGGCCGTATCCGGTGGCCTACGGCTTTTCTTGCAAGACTCCGAAGACTCTGCACCATCTTTTCAGGTTGAAGAGGTTGAACAGTTCTGTGGCGATATCCGTTTGGAACACCTCACTAATAACACTAGCGCAATAGTACAACGTCAAGCTGCCTGGCTTGATGATCGGAGTTCTTCTAGTGATGAGTGTCTGGGAGACGCGAGAAAATACGAGAGTCGCTTAACCGCAGTGCAGTTGTACAACTATCTTAGATTGCCGGTAGGGGACACGTAGACATTTAAAAGATTGGCATGTTGATAAGGCTATTGTAGAGGTTCGACAGCCACTGCTCAGATATACCAAATGCGGATCGGCGCCTAATGTAGGTGTAAATCCTATCTTGATTCGCTACCTTTCCCTAACGTTGCTCAAAGTTATGTCGAGAATCTGGATCCTTTATACATCGTAGCACTTGCAGAAACAGTAACTCCACAGCAGGTCGCAATCCTGAGAGAGGTTATTTGGAAATATTTAGCCTTAGAGACGTCCATCAGAGTGAAAATACCAGTATGTTCTCATTTTGTTGATTGGAGTACACCTCTGGATGCATCACTGGTAGAACTTAGCTCACCCGATGATATAGCCCGGATTTCCCTTCTTTCAAATGGAACTCCATCTTCCATTCTATATATTGAGGACTCAATCACCATTCCAGAAACCCAATCCATTCGAACTACCCAGGAAGCCTCAGAGACAGTGCATTGACCTATCATTTTTCAACACATCCACTCAGGAGGCAAAACAGTACACAATCCAGGAGACCCAAATTTCACTAGCTATATGTGGTTCAGACGATAAGAAGTGGGTTGCATACGCATTTGTTGACATGGATGATGGCGAAGACAACTCGGGGGAAGACGATGAAATTGATACAGGCCCGGTGCAAGTATTCAATACTGATCCAATATCAGAAGGCAATCTTGATGCAGGTATTCCGATTCAAAACCCCCGAGGGTATTTTCTGAGGATCTTCGAGTTTCGCATAGCACAAGTGCTTAAGGAATGGAAAAATGTATTTCGGTTTATCCAGCGCAACATCAATGGATATGTATGTCGGACTATTTACCTAACTTTTTTGATTGTGGTGGGCATTGACAACTCTAATAAGACATTTAGAGGTTTCGGAATTCTTTCTCTCCATCAAGAGACTTTAAGCCTTCCGGACAGAAGGAGACAGATGCTCAAAGGAGACTTGATTGGACTTTGAGAATGATAGAGATATTGGATCAGCTTCTAGAATCACTGTCTGGAATGATTCGAGCATGGAAGAGGTTCAACTCTCGCTATGGAGATATTAACTACTTTTCCGATCTGGAGTCGTTGCCCGAGCCATCTCGGTGTCAAGCACATCGCTGCTTAAATTCTATCCGAGAGAATTTTGAGTCGCTGGACGATCTATTTCAAAGATTGAAGATATTGGAGAAATGCTGTGTGAAATCAGCAGATTCTGTAAGAGAAACATGCCACTGATTAACTGCAAATATGGATAGAAATGCTAACATCTTTAGCTTCAACTTCATTTAACCCGAGAAGCAAATGAAACTGCGCAACGAACCGGAGTCACCGCAGAACTTACAGCTTTGGTACTTCGATGATATGCTAGCTCTGTATGGATAGCTAACTCTATTTAGATCATTGCCCCTATCACAGTCGCTATGAGCTATCTTTCTATACCTCATCGCATCGTACCTTTCAGACTTCTACTTTGTATTCTGATTATTGGAATTGTGATAAAACTTAGCTTCATCACTGTATCATTTATTCCTTGGACTTCACTATGGGAAAACTTTGTCATGTGGATGAAAGCAACACTGCCATGTAAAAGGGCGCCTAAGGATCCGGAACCGCATGCAGGGTACAACAAATCGAAGAAGAAACGTAAACATTTTAGTAGGGAATGGGGGGGAGGGATCGAAGTGTAGACATGAATTAAAATCAAGTCAATGCGGTGACAGGGTAGTGTCCACGATTCTTCCTCATTCCGTTGAAAACCCCATCATCGACATATGCAACCATCCAACTTGCCGCCTAGTGGCATCAGCTTTAATATCCAACCACTACTGAGACACAGGACGCTTTTTCACTTGCAGATATCAGTGACCAGGGTAATTCAATGGAGTGGATTTGGGGACATCATCACTGCCCCCAATATAGGTATACGACCAGATGCAGCCACGTAGGCATTTCGAAGCGTAGGAGTGCATTGATCTTGTGGACCGAGGGAAGGCTGCATCATAAGTAACCCAGAGATGCCGATATCTTATCCCTGTCTGGACCTCCACCCGATTTCTTCTAACTATGTAGTGCACATTTTCAATCGCACGACTTTTGTATGCCACATCATGAGCATAGGTTTGGTGCACGGTAAGAGATTTCCAGGTTCAATATCATAAATGATCCCATGATGATGTACGTTACGGAAAGGGCAATCAACCATAGACCTTAACCTTGCGCCAATCAGCATAATAAAAGTGAAAAAAGGCAAAATTGCTCAGCCTTGTCCCGAACACTTGACCGGTCTTACTTTCAATGTACCTCTTATTCGTCAACGTTGCCCGGCTGATAAATTAAAGCGGCAGTTCACAAGGCTATCCCTCGCACTGTTGTCGTCGGGCAATCCCTGTGAGATTCATCGCTTAGTGCGGGTTGGTACGAACGTACGGACGATCGATATATAGAGCATGAGACGAGGCGTCTGGTTATCATTTCCTAAATCAGTCAAGATGAAGATATTCTGCGAGGCTATTCCTCCAGCATATGTGGAAGGCGATTACTTGCATCTATTGACACTTCGCCACGTTACAGGTGATATCTGCATAGGGTTATAATTCCCATTGTTGCATGACACTTGTGGTTCAAAGGCTTATCAATCAGGTGCCCAAATCAGCCTTGTTGCAACCACTGTTCTATACAGCTGTTGGAAGTCCGATTTATAGGGTTCTATAGCCGTAAATATATGGAGCTATTGGTATCATAAATAGAGGAAAGTTCTAAGAGGAAGTAGAAGACACAGCTACTACTACCCAGGTGTCTGAGATAGCATCATGTGATATAAATCACGTGCAAGTGATCGACCTTGTCTGCCTAAGGCATACAAAGAAGTCCGATTCACTCAGGCCGCTTTGTACCAATTCTCTTGAAATGCTTTTGGCCAAATTTGTAGACACATAATTCGTCCGGTAGATAGGTAAAGATGTTAGCTTCTATAGTAAGAGCTAAACTTGTGCTTCTACTTAGATCCTTGATATAAGCTTATACATGATTGCGGCTATGTAATCTATATCTCCTTCCTTTTATAACTTAGTTTCTTTTTATAATACTCTTATTTGCCTTATAATTCGACTATAAAATCTCTTGGGGCCACCCACAAGACCACAACGCCTTGACACAAATTATACTTCATTCCGTTTGTCCACATGTCATTCTCTCCCTGTCTGGATCCGTCGTGAATACCTCCTCGAATGGCATGCGTCACGGGATCGGTTCTGTTTCGGTGCTTCGAGCTCCTAACAGAATGATAATTTTCATTTCCAGTGAACAGCCAAGAACTTCGATCGATCTGTTCTTGAATCTGCTACTGTTGTCGTGGTACAGCCCGAGGATAAGAGATATCCCACCGCAGGTGTTGATTTTCAGATACACCAAAGTCTCGTACTCCGCTTTGGTGGTACAGTACTAGTTCAAAAGTTCGTACACACCACCCCTATCCCCACCAAAATTTAG